>BSBK01007206.1:360000-476808 GCA_027943335.1 Chamaecyparis obtusa | reverse complement strand
TATATATATATATATATATCTATATATATATATATATCTATATCTATATCTATATCTATATCTATATCTATATCTATATATAGATATATATATATATATATATATATATATATATATATATATATATATATATATATATATATATATATATATATATATATATATATATATATATATATATATATATATATATATATATATATTGTGTGTGTGTATATATATATTTCTTTTATTTCACACAGAGATCCGGAGGATGTGGACCACCATCAGGTCATGGATCGGGACACAACCCTAGTTGACATTACATATTATTTTAGACATTTGATAGACATGTTATATTCTGGACATTTCATATGTACATTACATATATGTATATATGTTAATTCATACACATGTTATTTCATGAACGCATGCTATTCTACATAGTTCATGTTATATTTTCATCTTATATATTCGTGTTATACATGTTCATATTATGAATTCTCATGTGTTCATTAAGTAGACTTATTTTATGTATGTTCATGTCATATGTATATTTTTCATGCATGTTAGTTAAAATGCAATTAATGTTTAATTAATTTATATTTCATACATGTAGTTAAAACCAATTACTATATTTAAATGTGATAAGATAAAAGAAAACATAAAAGCATTGTATTCTCACTACTATCTTAAGGGGATGTCTTAAGGGGACATACATGAAAGCACGTACATAACATTTGACATCAAAGTGCATACATAAGAACATATACAAATTTCATAAGAACATAAGTTAAATTGAATCATCAAAGCATACATGTTCATTTTATGAATGCTCATTTGTTCTTTAAGTAAACTTTTTTTTATGTATGTTCATGTTATATTTATCTATTTCATGCATGTCAGTTAAAATGCAAATAATGTTTAAGTAATTTACATTTCATACATGTAGTTAAAATCAATCACTATATTTAAATGTCATAAGCTAAAAGAAAACATAAAAACATGTACATAACAAAAGACATAAAAGTGCATACATAAGAACATATACAAATCTCATAAGAACATAAGTTAAACTGAACCTTCAAAGCATACATGTTCATGTTATGAATGCTCATGTGTTCATTAAGTAGACTTATTTTATGTATGTTCATGTCATATGTATATTTTTCATGCATGTCAGTTAAAATGCAATTAATGTTTAATTAATTTATATTTCATACATGTAGCTAAAATCAATTACTGTATTTAAATGTCATAAGCTAAAAGCAAACATAAAAGAATTTTATTCACACTAATGTTTTAAGGGGACATATATAAAAGTATGTACATAACAAAAGACATAAAATTTCATAGATAATAACATATACACATTTCATAAGAACATACTAAATTGAACCTTCAAAGCATACATACAAAAGACATTTAAAAGCATTTATAACTACATATGTAAAAACTATTGAAAATCAAAGCATACATAAGAACACACTTTATGATTCAAATGTGTCTTAATGGGACATAATAGGTTGTAAGGGGTCATAATACCCCTTAGGATCCATTAAGACCCATGAAGACACATTAGACCCATAAAGTGTGTCCTAAGTGGTTGTAGGGCCCCTTAGATCACATTATGACCAGAATAAGACCAATTATAACCCCTTATACCCATGAAGATACATTAGAACCATAAGACCAATTAGAACCCCTTATACCCATGAAGATACATTAGAACCATAAGACCAATTAGAACCCCTTATACCCATGAAGACACATTAGAACCATAAAGTGTGTCCTATGGGGTTTTAACGTGTTAAAAGGGGTCACAATGGGTTTTAATGGGTCATAATATCCCTTTAGACCAATTATAACCCCTTACAACTTATTATGACCTCTTTTGACATATTAAAACTATAAAATGTGTCATAAGACCCCTTAGAACACATTACAACCCCTTAAGACACTCCTTGTGGTTCTAATGTGTCTTGATGAGCTCTAATGGGTGCTAAAGGGACCTTAGACCACCTAGGACCCATTAGGACCCTTTACAACATATTGGAACCATAAAGTGTTCTAAGGGGCCCTACAACCCCTTGTGACATAGTTTATGGTTCTAATGTGTTGTAATGGGTTGTAAGGGGCCCTTAGACTCTTTAGAGCCCATTAAGATCCCTTACGACCTATTACAACCTCTTTCAACACATTATAACCATACATTGTGTCCTAAGGGATTGTAGGATCCCTTAAATCACATTATGACCCCATAAGACACAGTTTATGGTTCTCATGTGTCTTATTGTGTTACAATGGGTTATAAGGGGTCATAAGAACCCTTAGAACACATTACGACCCTATTAGACACACTAAGACCCATTTCAACACATTAAGAAACAATAGAAGCATAAAGTGTGTCTTAAGGGGTCCTATGACCCCTTAAGACACACTTTATGGTTCTAATGTGTATTAGTTTTTCTAAATGGGTCCTAAGGGGTCTAGGGATTGCTTAAAACCCATTTCAACACATTAATACACATTAGAACCATAAAGTATGTCTTAAGGGGTCATAGTACCCCTTAAGACACATTTTAATGTGTCTTAATGGGTCATAATGGGTCGTAAGTGGTACTTAGACCCCTTAGGACCCATTAAGACCCCTTACAACACATTTTGATAGATTAAGACACATTATAACTATAAAGTGTGTCTTAAGGGGTCATAAGACCCCTTAAGACACACTTTATGCTTTTAATGTGTCTAAATGTGTTCAAATGGGTTGTAAGGGGTCCTTAGACCCCTTAGGACCCATTAATATCCCTTACGACCCATTTCGACACATTAGAACAATAAAGTGTGACTTATGAGGTCATAGGACCCCTTAAGACACACTTTATTGTTCTAATGTGTCTTAGTGGGTCATAAGGGATCCTTAGATCTCTTAGGACCCATTAAGACCCCTTACAACCCATTTCAACCCATTAAGACACATTAGAACCATAAAGTGTGTCTTAAGGGGTTCGATGACCCCCTAAGTCACACATTATGGTTCTAATGTGACTTAATATGTCAAAATGGGTCCTGTTGCCCAAAAATTCCCTATCATTCATTTTTGGCCACGGTCCTATTTTCCAAAGAAATGCTCAAGTGTCAAAACCCTCTGTGTTTTCTACCTTTTAGTGTCGAAGGTCCAGTGTGTTTTCTACCTTTTGGCCTAAAAACCTAGTGTGTTTTCGACCTTCTCTCTGAAGGCTCAGGATGTTTTTGACTTTCGGTCCAAAAATTATCTATGTTTTCGACCTCCAGTTTGAAAACCCTCTATGTTTTTGACCCCTCATGTTTCGCACTTCTACTTTGGCGTCGACACTTCCCTAAAGTGTGCAACTTCAACCTGGTGGGGCCCCATGGCTGGCTTTCCTCAAATTCTTGCAGTTGTCACGTGTTCGCAAGGAAAATTCCTTGCCCTTGCGACCATGCGACAGGATGACACCTATCGGTGGCCCATTCTCCATCTGCAAAAGTTAAAGCTCGGCAAAATCTTGTGGTTTTCGCTACACCGCTAAGGAAAGATGTTGCCTATTTAAGTGCATGGTGTAATGATGGTCATTGATCTTCCTTCTGATGTGACGCTGGTGTCAGTGGGTCTAGGCCACATAATCCTATTCAGCGGCTCCTGATTCATCCACGTCATTCTGTCTCACCTTTCTGTCAGTGGGTCTTGTTTCAAAAGGCATCAATGGTGGTCGCATGATCACTAAGGTATCTTTCCTGACATGCGATCATGTGACTACCATTGGATGAGAATCTTGAACTGATCAGTGGGCCCAGTGGTTGTTTTTGAAGAACAGTACCAGTTTGTTGCATGATCGCATAGCCTCTTTTTAGGCTATGTGAACATGCGAAAAACTATTAGCCACACTGATAAGAGCTTGTAGTTTGGCGATGGGCCTGCAGTTTGGTGACATGCCCGCGTTTCATTGGTTGGCTAGTGACAAGGTTTTACAGTGGGCCCGAGATACAAGTGACATAAAGATCCAATGGTGGTCGCATGTTTGCATGGGATCTTCTAACCCCATGTGATCATGTGACAACCTTTCGATGAGATCCTTCTATCGTGGGTCCGATGTGCCATGTCATGCTGATGTGCTAGTTTCTCATTCGCTAAGCTGGTGGTGATGATGTAGTTGTAAGTGGGGTCAGATTTTAATGGCAGAAGTTTAGAGGAGGTCATTCTTTTCTCTTCTAACTTGGCAGTGTCTGATAAAGGGTTTCTTTGTTCGCATGTTCATGGATATGATTTAGCAGGCCTCCAGACTTGGCAAGAGTGTGGTTGCATGGTTAACATGTTTCATGTGGTCGCTAAGTGGAGCCCAGGGTTAAGAAAAGTTAAAGTGACTTGGCGACCAAAGGGAGAGTGAGCCTGAGGTGTCTTGCGTGATCGGATGGTGATTCAGTGAAGCTTGTTGCATGATCGCATGAAGCTTTTTTAACTCATGCGATCATGCGACTAGTGGTATTTTTAAGTGGTGCGGCCAGTTTTGGCAGGCTTTTTTCTATGAGATAGTTGCAGCGGTGCAGTAGCTCGGAATTGATTTTTGAGGACATTTTCTTGTTGTGAAGGTGATGATGGATGATCTGGTTGACGACGCCATGGATTTTGTAGGGTACAGTGCGGTGTTCTCATGCCGATGAAACATTAAAGAGTTGGCACCATCTGTACTTTTAAATTCATTCTTGTGAAGATCAAATCTAGAGCCTTAATGACTCAGTGGGCTTGCAGGGAGGTAGATGGATCAAGGTTGTTGATCTACAGGCAGGATCAGTACAGGCATGGGCACGCAAGGAGAAATATCTGATCGGTTGAGATATTTTCAGAGATTCATTTATGATCAGTAGTGACTATTTTAGGGTTGGATTATTTTATGCATATCTATGTAGCCCTAAAAGTTTGATTCCTGCCTGCGTGCAGGGTTTGTATATAATGTTTTTTGGAGCCTTAGTGCTCAGAGAGTTCACATTTTGTAAAAAAGAAAGTTTCTTTCCTAGAAAGCTATCTGAGACACTTTTCTGTCCTCTGGTTTTCTACTCTTTGTAATCTCCCATTGATAATTCAGATATGGAAAAGCATTTTGTGACACTCTTGTTGTCCTCATGCCTTATTATGTGAGTTATCTCTTATTGGATTGAAGTTTATGAATGTTGTCAATAGAAATTGGGGTTCCTGGTCCCTCTCACTTTTTGTGATTTTGTGTGTTACTATGTCTGATCTAATTTAGATGTTTTGTGGGTATGCTACAGCCCCTAGTAGTCTTGTCTCATTCCTACACCTAGTTGCAGAGGAGGATGTTTGTTTGCAGGTCATAGGTTGAGTCTTCTGTTCAAGCTTTCCTATGAAATACTTATGCAAACCTATCTAGTGACTGGTGACTTATTAGACCTGATTCCTCCATTGATCTCATCCCTCTATACTGAGATCCAAACCCCTTGTTTCGGTGCATCACCTAGTAGGTAGTTTGCTTTCCTATTATTTCCCTTTCCATGTACTCCTTCTAACCCTTTTCCCTCAAAGTTTACTTTCCTGTCTAAGAGCAAGCTAAGGTGATAATCCAAGAGGAACCAGCCTAGAACCTAGAGGTCTCATCTTGGTTAGCAAAGGTCCCACAACCTTGAGATGATTCCCATGTTATACTGAGTTATCAAGACTACGAGAGCTTGAGATCAGAGGTGCAAATTTAGTGTATAACATTTCTCGCACGCCTAGTGGGACCATAGTGAAGATCAGAGTAAAGTTTGAAGGTGTTCCTGTTGGTTCATCTGCAAAAGGATCAAAGAAATTCAGTACACAAGGCCTATCAATATAGACTCAAGCTCAAGGATTCCCCACCTTGGTGCTAGTGTATAACAATTCTGGCACACCCGGTGGGACTGAAGTTTAGATTCAGGTTCAAGGTATGCTATGTCTGATATGCTGGTAGCATGCTATAGACCTAGAAGAGGTTATTTTTTTTGCATATCTGGCGACTCTGGAAAGTCTACTAGTTGCAAAGGTCAAGTGCTGGTATGTTTCAAATCTTTCATATTTAGATTCTAGCTAATTGCATGAGTAGACATGTCAAGTTTCTATGGACAGTTAGGTTACTCACAATCTAATTATGAGAATGATGCTCAATGGGTTGGTTCCTAGCCTTGTCAAAGCCACCCAAATCCTCCTTTTACCCCAAGCTATTATACTTCTCAAGGGTATCAATATATCCAGTATGCCCCAAATGAGTTTGCCCTTGTGCAAAGTTATGAGTGGGCCCTCTGAAAAGATGGATCGTGGGCACAAGAGGCACAACAAAAAATGCAAAGCTAGCTTCCCCATCATGCTTACCACCCACCCTCCCCTTCCCAGCCTATTCAGCAACAGATGCAGACTCTGAGCTCAAACTTCAAGAAGATGCAGGAGGCAAAGAGTCTATTGCTTGATTTGATTAAGCAAGTGTTTGAGCTCAAGGAGCAGAGAGAGCTGGAGGCTCAGAGTTATTATGAAGAGGAGTCAGCTCCCTACCTAGATATAGAAGCCCAAAGCTATTAGCAAGGGGTAGCTCCTTACCAAATGACAGAGACTCTTGTTGATGAGCAACAAGTAAGGCAGTTTCAAGAAGAGATCAGACACCGAGATGAAATTGAGACATCAAGGTTAAGATCACAAATTGCTCAACAAGAGGCTCCTAGGCCTAAAATTCCAAACTGGAGGGCCCATCTGTCTCGAGAACCTACACATGAGGAGCCTGCTAAGCATCTTTTTCCAAGCTTTAAAGAAGCTATGCCTTCTTTTTCTCCCCCCTCTCCCCCTCAGTTTCATATCCCAAGTTTTAAGGCAAAAAATTCTTTTCAAAAGCCTGTGCTTGAGATGCAGCCCACCACTCTACAAGAGCAGCCTATTCAAAGAAGTGAGTTATCCCAAGAGGCCCCTCTAGTCTCTCAGGATGATGAGGTGATTTGGATACCCCAATGGACTCTCCCTCCTGGTTGTCAGATACTAAGCCTTTGCAAGGACACTAGTCTGGTGTTTGAGCAAGGACTGGTGGTAAATGAACTTTCATTTGAAGAGGAGATGAAATCTAAGGTATCAATGTAGAGTGATGACTATGGTGAAATGGAGTAGCAAGATGGGGAGGTGGAGGTTGATGCTCAGCCTAAGCTCTTGGGTGATTTGTTGAATGAGCTTCCTCTCTTTGTTGATGATGAAGAAGAGACCAGGCCATTACCTACGGGTGAAGGTCAATCAGAATAGTAGGTTCACCATCAACAGGAGGTTGATACAGAAGAGGATGCCATGTCCTTAATGGATGAGCTACCTAGTTTCATTGAGCAGGATGATAAATATGTGATCATAGCCACCCCTTTGAAGTTTCAGCAGCTAGAAGAGATTGATCCTGAAGATATGCTGATTCATGAGCTTGATCTCATCTTTGAGGAGGAGACTTCCCAATGTATAGAAGATAACCAATGCCTTGACAAGGATTGTTTGGGAAGCATCATAGGAGGCTTGTGTATGTAGCTTGATTGTAATGAGCTCTTGGCTGGTTTAAAAGAGGAAGATGACAGTCCCCTGTCCATGGACGATGAGTTGACTTGGCTATCCATGATGGAAGGCAACCATGAAGATAAGGCAAAAGCCATCAAGGAAAGTCCTACCTTCAGACTTTCAAGAGGCTGCCCCATCAAATACTTGGCCCAAAAAGAGTTCACGGAGACACCTCCATATGATCCATTTGAGGTGAGTGAACTTGATCTTGTATTTGCAAAGGCAGTGCATCCTCATTTGCCAAATTTTTATGTGCCTCACATCTTAGTAGCTATCATCATGAGTCCAATGCAAAATATCCTAATGAAGAAGGGTAGCTACTTTTCACAACTAGTGAATGGTTTTGTTTGACCAAATCTCTACACTGGTTAGTTTAGGTTAGGTTAGGTTTCCCTGTTTTCTTTCCCTGCTTTCTATTTTAGTCTTTTCCTATTTTCCAAGAAGTGCTCAAGCACAATTTTTTGTCCCCCTCCCTGTCATAAAGTTTTTATGTTCTTGAATTGACTCCTATGCCCAATGGATTGCTTCAAAGGCCACTGGTCTAATGTCTAGTAGGTTGACATCTCATAGAGGTCGCCAAAATGTTGCCCAAAAATTCCCTATCATTCATTTTTGGCCACGGTCCTATTTTCCAAAGAAATGCTCAAGTGTCAAAACCCTTTGTGTTTTCTGCCTTTTAGTGTCGAAAGTTTAGTGTGTTTTCTACCTTTTGGCCCAAAAACCTAGTGTGTTTTTGACCTTCTCTTTGAAGGCTCAGGATGTTTTTGACTTTCAGTCCAAAAATTCTCTATGTTTTTGACCTCCAGTTTGAAAACCCTCTATGTTTTCAACCGCTCATGTTTCACACTTCTACTCTGGCATCAATACTTCCCTAAAGTGCACAACTCTGACCTGGTGGGGCCCCATGGCTAGATTTCCTCAAATTCTTGCAGTTGTCACATGTTCACAAGGAATATTCCTTGCCCTTGCGATCATGGGACAGCATGACACCTGTCAGTGGGCCCATTCTCCGTCTGCAAAAGTTAAAGCTTGGCAAAATCTTGTGGTTGTCACTACACCGCTAAGGAAAGATGTTGCCTATTTAAGCGCATGGTGTAAGGATGGTCGTCGATCTTCCTTTTGATGTGACGCTGGTGTCAGTGGGTCCAGGCCACATAATCCTATTCAGCGGCTCTTGATTCATCTGCGTCATTCCATCTCACCTTTTTGTCAATGGGTCTTGTTTCAAAAGGCATCAACGGTGGTCGCATGATCGCTAAGGTATCTTTCCTGACATGCAATCATGCAACTGCCATTGGATGAGAATCTTCAACCGATCAGTGGGCCTAGTAGTTGTTTTTGAAGAACGCTAGCGGTCTTTCGCATGATTGCATAGCCCCTTTTTAGGCTATGTGAACATTCGACAAACCGTTAGCCATGCTGATAAGAGCTTGCAGTTTGGTGATGGGCCTATAGTTTGGTGACGTGCCCGCGTTTCATTGGTTGGCTGGTGATAAGGTTTTACAGTGGGCCCAAGATGCAAGTGTGGTAAAGATTCGATGGTGGTCACATGTTCGCATGGGATCTTCAGACCCCATGCGATCATGCGACAACCTTTCGATGAGATCCTTCTATTGTGGGTCCGATGTGCCATGTCTTGCTGATGTGCTAGTTTCTCATTTGCCGAGCTGGTGGTGATGATGTAGTTGTAAGTGGGGCTGGATTTTAATGGTGGAAGTTTAGAGGAGGTCATTCTTTTCTCTTCTAACTTGGTGGTGTCTAATAAAGGGTTTCTTTGTTCGCATGTTCGCGGATATGATTTAGCAGGCCTCCAGACTTGGCAAGAGCACGGTTGTGCGGTTAACATGTTTCGCGTGGTCGCTGAGTGGAGCTTGGGGTTAAGAAAAGTTAAAGCGACTTGGTGACCAAAGGGAGAGTGAGCCTGAGGTGTCTTGTGTGACCAGATGGTGATTTAGCGAAGCTTGTCACATGATCACATGATCGCATGAGGCTTTTCTAGCTCATGCGATCATGCGACTAGTGGTATTTTAAAGTGGTATAGCCAGTTTTGGTACAATTTTTTCTATGAGATGGTTGCAGTAGTGCGGTAGCTTGGAATTGACTTCTGAGGAAATTTTCTAGTTGCGAAGGTGATGATGGATGATCTGGTCGATGGTGCAATGGATTTTGTAGGGTACAGTGCGGTGTTCTTACGTCGATGAAACATTAAAGAGTGAGCGCCATCTATACTTTCAAATTCATTCTTGCAAAGATCAAATCTAGAGCCTTAATGACTCAGTGGGCTTGCAGGGAGGTAGATGGATCAAGGTTGCTGATCTGCAGGCAGGATCAGTATAGGCATAGGCACACAAGGAGAAATATCTAATCGGTTGAGATATTTTCAGAGATTCATTTATGATCAGAAGTGACTATTTTAGGGTTGGATTATTTTATGCATATCTATGTAGCCCTAAAATTTTGATTCCTGCCTGTGTGCAGGGTTTGTATATAACATTTTTTGGAGCCTTAGTGCTCAGAGAGTTCACATTTTGTAAAAAGGAAAGTTTCTTTCCTAGAAAGCTATCTGAGACACTTTTCTGTCCTCTGGTTTTCTACTCTTTGTAATCTCCCATTGATAATTCAGATATGGAAAAGCATTTTGTGACACTCTTGTTGTCCTCATGCCTTCTTATGTGAGTTATCTCTTATTGGATTAAATTTTATGAATGTTGTCAATAGAAATTGGGGTTCCAGGTCCCTCTCACTTTCTGTGATTTTGTGTGTTACTGTGTCTGATTTGATTTAGATGTTTTGTGGGTATGCTACAACCCCTAGCAGTCTTGTCTCATTCCTACACCTAGTTGCAGAGGAGGATGTTTGTTTGCAGGTCATAGGTTGAGTCTTCTGTTCAAGCCTTCCTATGAAATACTTATGCAAACCTATCTAGTGACTGGTGACTTATTAGACCTGATTCCTCCATTGATCTCATCCCTCTATACTGAGATCCAAACCCCTATTTTTGGTGCATCACCTAGTAGGTAGTTTGCTTTCCTATTATTTCCCTTTCCATGTACTCCTTCTAACCCTTTCCCCTCAAAGTTTACTTTCCTGTCTAAGAGCAAGCTAAGGTGATAATCCAAGAGGAACCAGCCTAGAACCTAGAGGTCTCATCTTGGTTAGAAAAGGTCCCACAACCTTGAGATGATTCCCATGTTATACTGAGTTATCAAGATTAAGAGAGCTTGAGATTAGAGGTGCAAATTCAGTGTATAACAGGTCCTAAGGGGTCTTAATGGGTCCTAAGTAGTATAAGGACCCCTTAATACTCATTAAGACATATTAGAACCATAAAGTGTGTCTTAAGGGGTCCTATGACACCTTAGGCCATACTTTATGGTTCTAATGTGTCTTAATATATCTAAATAGGTTTTAAGGGCTCTTAATGGGTCTAAGGACCCCTTACAACCCATTATGACCTATTAAGACACATTAGAACCTTAAAATTAGTTTTAAGAGTTCATATGACCCCTTAAGACACACTTTATGATTGTAATGTCTCTTAATGTGTCAAAATAGGTCGTAAGGGGTCTTAATGGGTCTTAAAGTATCTAAGGACCCCTTACAACCTATTATGACCTATTAAGACACATTAGAACCATAAAGTGTGTCTTAAGAGGTCGTATGACCCCTTAAGTCACACTTTATGGTTCTAATGTGTCTTAATGTGTCGAAATGGGTTGTAAGCAATCTTAATGGGTCTTAAGAGGTCTAAGCACCACTTAGCACCCATTAAGACTTATAAGAACCATAAAGTGTATCTTAAGGGGTCATATGACCCCTTAAGACAAACTTTATGGTTCTAATGCATCTTAATATATTGAAATGGGTCATAAGGGGTATTAATGGGTCCTCATGGGTCTAAGGACCCCTGATGACCTATTATGATACCTAAAGACACATTAAACTATAAAGTGTGTCTTAAGGTGCCTATCACCCCTTAAGACACACTTTATGGTTATAATGTGTCTAAATGGATTATAAGGGGTCTTGATGGGTCCTAAGGGGTCTAAGGACCCCTTACAACCCATTATGACCCATTAAGACATATTAGAACCATAAAGTGTGTCTTAAGGGGTCATAGGACCCCTTAAGACACACTTTATGGTTCTAATGTGTCAAAATGAGTTGTAAGGGGTCTTAATGGGTCCTGAGGGGTCTAAGGACCCCTTACGACCCATTATGACCCATTAAGACACATTAACACCATAAAGTGTGTCTTAAGAGGTCCTATGACTCGTTAAGACACACTTTATGGTTCTAATGTGTCTTAATGTGTCAAAGTGGGTCATAAGGGGTCTTAATGCATTCTAAGGACCCATTAAGACACATTAGAACAATAAAGTGTGTATTAAGAGGTCATATGACCCCTTAAGACACACTTTATGGTTCTAATGTGTCATAATGTGTTGAAATGGGTCTTAATAAGTCTTATGGTTCTAATGTGTTAAAAGAGGTTGTAATAGGTCATAAGGGATCCTAATGGGATCTAAGGGGTCTTTATACATATTCTTCATAGACATAAGTTTTACATAAGGGTCATAATGGGTTGTAAGTGGTCTTAATGGGTCTAAGGACCCCTTACAACCCATTATGACCCATTAAGACACATTAGAACAATAAAGTGTCTAATGTGTCTTTATGGTTCCTAAGGTGTCCTAAATCCCTTATGACCCATTAAGGCACATTACAGCCATTACAGACCCTTTCAACACATTATAAACCATTATGAACCACTAAGGCACAATAAAACTATAAAGTGTGTGTTAAGAGGTCATATGACCTCTTAGCATACATTATGATGCCTTAGGGAATACTTTATGGTTCTAATGTATCGAAAGGATTCGTAATAGGTTGTAATGGGTCCTAAGGGGTATCAAGACCCCTTACAACCCATTATGACCTAGTAAGACACATTAGAATCATAAATTGTGTGTGTGTGTGTGTGTGAAGGAGAGAGAGAGAGAGAGAGAGAGAGAGAGAGAGAGAGAGAGAGAGAGAGAGAGAGAGAGAGAGAGAGAGAGAGAGAGAGAGAGAGAGAGATAAGTAAATTGAGAGAGGGGAAGAGTGTTGGAAAGTTGGCTATACTGATGTATATGACTTAATATGGTGTTTTTATTATGGAAACAAAGTCATATAGTAGTTTGGAGTCAGCGCACTTGATGAGAAGATCAGAAATTGGTTAAGTGTTGAAGATTGGACAATGTATAGAGTTCTTGCAGCTCAGAGCTTTAGTGCATGTGCGTATAATAGAATTATGGAGTTCACCCTAGAAGTTAAGTTGGTTGGACTATATTCATGCTTAGTCTATGAGTGCATGATTAGATATGCAAGTATGAAAAAGATATAGGCAGTTGAAGTTGCACAGCCAGTGTGTGCCAGTGAAGAACATAGTAAGTAGCCGACTATTATCATTTTGAGTTGCAACTATATTCTAATGATGTAAAGGCTATGCACCTATTGTAATTAGGTTTTCATCATGTATATATGTTTGATTGTAAACATGCTTAAGCCAATTCATTTGGAAGCATTGTATGTAATAGGTTTAAGGGCCGACCTAGTTATTTATTTTGTATGCGCATATAAATATAAGATGCACCCATTGTAATTAGCATGGATGTTGAAAAAAAGTTGTGATAAGTAGAGAAGAAGTGTGTAGAGAGTTTATAAGATGTATTAGAGCTTTGCAAGAGGTCAAAGCATCACTGCATCAAACAAACTGATCAGACAAGCAGTGTCACAGTGACAGTTCATGCAATAGATATAGTGTGTATCTGAGATCAGAAGGTTGTAGCCTTCACCACTTGAGAAGTGAGCTCTAGGATAGTGCATCCACTCTCCTAAAAGGGACTATTGTAAAAGACTCCTAATAGGGTCTGACTCTTGACAAGGTCTACTGTACTTAATGCATTGTAAAGCAACTCCTAATAGGGTTAATGATCTTCTAGCAAGGATCAAAAAACACTAGTACAAAATATTAGTGGGTGTCAATTCCCACTGGGGTTTTTACCTATTTGGGTTTCCCCATAATCATATTGGTGTCATGTGTTGATTTCATGTTTCATGTTTATGTGGATGTTTATTTCAGTACTTAAGCATTTAAGTTCGGTTCAAATATTAAAACAAAAAGATAAAATACAGTGAACACTGATTCACCCCCTCCTCTCAGTGTTCCCATTCCTAAAATTTGGTAGTAGAGCTCTGGTCCTCAGCAAAGAATTTTAACCACTTGAGGCGATCATGAAAAAAGTAGAAATGAAAAATCTGAAAAGAAATCTAGAAGCTACTCTTGAAGACCTGGACAAATCTAATAGAGAAATTGAAGAACTAAAAGAAAAAGTCATTGATGCTCAATTAGTTATCAAAAAGCTAAGAAGGGATCTGAAAGAATGTTCCAGAAGTGAATTGGAGATAATGGTGAAGAAGCTGAATGAAGAAAATGCATCCTTAAAATTTTTGCTTCAAGAATTTGATGATAAAATGATCAACAATCAGGAAGTCTATAATGAACAAGTCAAAGATAACCTTCAACTCAATGAGGAATTAAGGCAAGAAAACATGGAACTTGTTAGAATTTGTAATCTTTCCTTGGTGTATTTATAAACCAAGGTTAGACTATTAATCTTTGTTGTAATATATTAGGATATAAGCCAAGGTATCCTAGTATACTTCTTTTTGTCTTCTTTCCACTACATTCTATTTCGTCCTCTAGTGGAATATGTGAGGACAAACATTTATTGTAATTTGTAATTTAGTTTATTCCTCCTTAAGAGGAATCTCACACTTGGCCCACACACACTTATGAATGTTGGCATTCATAGACTTGGGAGTTACATTCTAACTCCTCTCTCTCATCTCTATTTAAGAGATGCTCCTCTCTCTCATTTCTTATGGAAAAGTTATTGTAATGAGCATATTGCTCTTTTTCTCTTTTTTCTCTCATTTTAGGCTATGGCCTCATTCATAATGTCACAAGGGATTTTCTTTGCTTTCCCCTTTCAAATCTCTTGGCTCATTATTTCAATTCTTGGAGCATTCTCATGTTGGTGATTGATATTGAAGCATTAACTCATTCTTGGTCTATGGTAAAATTCCTTTTTGCATTGCACTTTCTTGGGTTCTTTCCTTAACTTCTTTTCATTATTTCATATTTCAACAGAACTCTTGGAGCTAAGGAACCAAAAAGAAAGCTTGGATTCTGAATTAAAAAAAGCAAAAAATCACATTGACAAATTACACACAAGTTCTGATCTAATAGAATCTTAGTTATATGCAAGAAGAGCTAAAGGAGAAACTAGTTGCATCAGATACAATGAAGCACAAAATCAGATTGACAACATGTGAGCAAGAATGAATGCACTAGAAGACTCTACTGATACTAAGAAGACTGAAGATCAAACCAAAGATAATGGTGAACCACCTAAGAATGAGCGCAAGCCAGTAGACCACACCTATTTTTCATTTAACAAGCATGGAAACATAGCGAGGAACTATACAGAGGTAAGACCTTTTAATGGTTACTGTTATTCATGTAATAAATTTGGTCATAGAGCTATGAATTGCAAGACTAGTAAAAATAACAAGATTCAGCATGATCAGAGAAATCAAAATTAGATAAATATAAGAAGTTCTTAGAGTGTTACATGTCAGATATGTAACTATAATGGTCACTTAGCTAGACAATGTAAAATGGTGACTCATGTCAATGTGTCAAGGAATATAAGGCCTCCAGTCATTTGTCACTCTTGTAACAAGGCTGGACATATCTAAAAGTTCTGTAGATCAAGGATGCACGGTCAGGAAATACCTAAAAAGACCAAAGAACCAGTATTGGATCCTGAAGGAGAAGTTAATTTTGTAAAAGCCTTAGATGATGCAAGCTTGATTTGGTCAGAAGGAAAGAAGGACAAAGTTGATGAGTATGTATTGGATGCATCCACAGTGGAAACACCCTCTACATCTGGATGAATGGCCCTAAAGGTCATAGGGGGAGCTAATTTAGCTCTAGACCCTTGCGTGGCTAGTATACTCACTCTTCAAGTATGCGCCTTTGAACTTAAGCTTTTGAGAATAAAGGAACCTTCATGCAAGAGCACACATACTGATTGTTCGCAGAACAAAAGTTGGAAATTCTTAAGTGATAGCCTAGTTTACGCGACAAGCATTAATGGTAGAATTTTTACTTTAAGTACACATAAATCCTATTGATTACTCATTGCATTCGAATTCAGAGTGATTGGAGAGTAGAAAGAGCTTTAGAAATTATTGTGAAGACTTGCAGATTGATCTATCAATGATTAGCAGTACATTTGATCAGTTGCAGAAACCCTAGTTCATCGTGCCACTTCAGAAGTCTTCAGATTATCTTAGAGAATATTTGGAAAGAAATAAAATAAGTAAATGATGGCCACTCCCATAGCATTTGATATTGTAGAAAAGAAAAGATATGTGTTTAAGAAGCATCCATTTAAGTCTACCCTAGATGATTTAGAGGGAGCATTCTCCCGCACACCTATGGGTGTTATGCATGTCGAAGACATTAGGGCATACATTTATTGTAAGAAGGAACCAGTAGGATTGGACAGATTAAGGGCACACATGGAAACCATGCTAAAATCAGACAAAACCTTCTTGGATGAATATGCGAAGTGGAATGATCACCCTATAGTGGAGTATGCTATGACATATGAGTTCTATGAGACAAAATGAATTAAAATACTTCTGAGCAGAATTCATGATGACCTATTTTGGATAGGTGATGTGCCAGTAAGAATCACTAGTGACCTAATATATGAGATGACATGCCTATCTAAGACTGGCGATGTCCTTCCTGTGGGCAAGGATGGAAATTTTTTTTTTGAGCAAACATGTAAGTCAAGGAGTGATAGGTACAGGATGACAATTGAGCCTATTGAGCAAGCTGACATCAAATTGATGTCCTTGATACTTGGATACAAGTTTCAACACACCAGCAGGGTGAATAGTGTGTCTGTGGCCATAATTCTAGCAGCCATTGGACTTGTGAAGGAAGATGGAGAGTTCAATCTATGTGAGTTCTTGCGCACACATTTGATTGATAACATCAAGGCAATCAAGAATGATAAGACCAAGATATTCAGGTTTGGGTCTTTGATCATTTACATGTACCTTCATATAGTTGGGAAAGTATCAGATTTGTATTTGGACAAGTCCATTCCAACCATGCCACATATATCTTACAAGGCATCCACTAAAAGTACATTGAGAGATTACATAACATTAGAGTTGAAGACCTTCAGGGCCAAGATGCAAATGAGGTACAAAATTCCATAAAACATTGTTGAGAAATACAAGGATACTATTTGTTTCATGGTTGAAATAGATACAACATGCATGTAGGCAGTTATACCTAGAATAAAGTGGATTCATCCACTTGGATATGAAGTAGATGAACAAGTTTTAGAAGCATATGCTCAAGTATTTCTTTCAGCTCCTACTGACCCTAATGAGCCAAGATGGGGAACTTATGAGGAGAAGACAAGAGAGATAGATGCTAAACTAAACAACACAGCAACAAAAAGAAAGGTTGCTAAAGTCACCTCAAAGATCTTGAGAATACATGGTGTGTCTCAAGAAGATCTAGACAAAGGAAGAGAACAAAAGATTACTTTGGAATTAGAGAGCGCAGATGCAACAAAGGCAGAATTAAATGATCCTAAGTTGAAGAAAGTAAAGATAGAGAAAATTGATGAACAAAAGGGTAAAACTGATATTACTCCTTCTACACCTAAGGAAACCATTGACCTTACTGCTCCTCCTGAGTATAAGGCAATGCCAAATAGGAAGAAAGAGATCAGCACTAGTCATCCATCCTCAATAGTCACAAGAAATAGAAGGAACTCACAAGCACCTCCTGAAGTAAGTTTCAAACCTAGTCTCAGTGTGCTAAGTGTAAGAATAATTGATGAGGGAAGAATTGATCAAGTAGGGAAGTTTTATGAAAAATTTAGTGAAATAGAAAAATCTGAGATACATGGTATGATAGTCAAACACATGCTGAAGTTCAAGAAGATAGTCTTGGAACTTAAGACTATGATCCCTGCCAATGTGTGGAACATCCTAGAATTCCAAAAGAGACAGGCTATTGAAGAAGATCTACGGATAAGGGAGAAGATCTTAGATGAAACCCTTCCTATATGTGAGCTAGAAGAGAAGAAGTTACTATTAGATTTGGTGAAGCCTCACCTCAGGACCAAGACAAGAACATTGAATATAATTGATAAAAACTATGAATTACTTGCCAAAGAAATAGAGAAAGCCTTTGAGAAGGAGTTTATGAATAGACACATGTATCCACCTTCTGTGCCCAAAGCACAAGTATCCATAAAGGAAGTCAAGGTGGTAGAGCCCACTAATGCATCAGTAATAGGTCCTCAGGATTCAACACTTGCAGTGGAAGAACAATCAAAGGTAGATAAGTCTGCACCCACTACAGAGTCACAAAAAGAGAGCACAATTATCATTGATAATGTGGAGATAGCCATGGTGGCCACAGATAAGGATTTGGACAAGTTTGAGGAAGCTTTTGTCAGCACTCAAGAAGCTGAAATTCTTTGTGGTAGCAATTCTCCAAATCCACAAGAAATTTTGATTGAGGACATCACATAAAAAGAAGGAGAAAAGATAGAAAAAGAAACAGAAAAGAAAGAAAATAAAGTAAGAGTTAAGCAAGAAATAATGGACAAAACTCCCATCAATCCATCACCCTCTGCATTGTTGTCAAGTTTGACACCTGACACAACCAGTTTGGACTCGTGGGGAAAAGAAGATCTGATAAAATTCAGCATCCTAGCCATGGAAAAGGCTAAAGAAAAACAAGTGATGAGGAATCCCCTCCTGGTAGAATCAATAAACATTCTGAACAATTAGTTTCTAGAGGACAAGAAAGTGTCAAAGATACACTCTGTTGATAATGTGAGTACAATCATCTCACATTTCAAAAGAAATTTCTCAAGCCTTGAAGAATCTGCACCCCTAGTTGCAGAAGAAAAGTACTTGAAGAAGAGGTTGAGTGAATTAATGAGCAACTTTGCAGTTGACCTAAGCTCACTCAAGACTGGTCAAGCATCCTTAAAAGAGTTTGCAGATCAAGGAAGAAGAATCATTGTAGAATGCATGGATCAGGATAAGCTTACTGATGCCCATTTCAAGAAAATACAAGAGGCATAAGGTATGATTGAGCAAGTCAAGAGTTCAGTGAAAGACACATCCATAGATGTAAACATGTTTAATAATGTATTCCAAGGGCAAATAGATAATGAGAAGGAAGAAAAAGAAAAATCAAAGATCGGGGCAAGGAAAACACATCTAAGGAATGCTCTTGTGCCCTCATTAGATATACTCAATCAGAACATCAAGGACATAAATGCCAAAATAGTAACATATGATCACTGAGTTGGAGAAGATGGAGAAGCTACAATATGCACTATGCATCCATCTCTAGATAGTAAACTCTTTGATCACATTTTGGAAGAAGGAGATCCAAAACCTAAAGATATCATATCTGGATGTTTTCCCTCAGTAAGTATGTGTAGATACAGTTTTTGAAACACCTTTATCATTAATGTCAAAGGGGGATTTGTGTATAGAATATGGATCATAATATGTATAGGGAGATATAAGTGTATGTATAGAAGACAATTTTTTTTTTGTATTAAGGACAGCTAGCAACTTGGCCATATTCCTTTGTTGCCATCAATGACAAAGGGCAAGATTGTTGGAAAGTTGGCTATACTAATGTATATGACTTAATATGGTGTTTTCATTATGTCAACAAAGTCATAGTAGTTTGGAATCAACACACTTGATGAGAAGATCAGAAATCGGTTAAGTGTTGAAGATTGGACAATGTACAGAGTTCCTGCAGCTCAGAGCTTCAGCGCATGTGTGTACAGAAGAATTATGGTGTGCACCTTGGAAGTTAAGTTGGTTGGACTATATTCATGCTTAGTCTAAGAGCACATGATCAGATATGCAAGTATGAAAAATATACAGGCAGTTGAAGTTGCACAGGCAGTGTGTGCCAGTGAAGAACAAAGAACCCGTTTGTTATCATTTTGAGTTGCGGCTATATTATAATGATGTAAAGGCTATGCACCTATTGTAATTAGGTTTCTAACATGTATATATGTTTTATTGGAAACACACTTAAGCCAATTCATTTGGAAGCATTGTATGTAATAGGTTTAAGGGTCGACCTAGTTGTTTATTTTGTATGCGCATATAAATATAAGATGTGCACATTGTAATTAGCATGGATGTTGAAAAAGAGTTGTGATAAGAAGAGAAGAAGTGTGCAAAGAGTCTATAAGATGTATTAGAGCTTTGCAACAGGTCAAAGGATCAACACATCAAAGGAATTGATCTGACAAGCAGTGTCACAGTGATAGTTCATCCAACAGATATAGTATGTATCTAAGATCAGAAGGTTGTAGCCTTCACCACTTGAGCAGTGAGCTCTAGGATAGTGTGTCCACTCCCCTAACAAGGACTATTTAAAAAGACTCCTAATAGGGTCTAACCCTTGACAAGGTCTACTGTACTTAATGCATTGTAAAGCAACTCCTAACAGGGTTAAGGATCTTCTAATAAGGATCACAAAACACCAGTACAAAATATTAGTGGGTGTTAATTCCCACTGGGGTTTTTACCTATTTTGGTTTCCCCGTAACCATATTGGTGTCATGTGTTGATTTCATGTTTCATGTTTATGTGGATTTTTATTTCAGTACTTAAGCATTTAAGTTCGGTTTGAAGATTAAAGAAAAAAGATAAAATACAGTGAACACTGATTCACCCCCCCCCCCTCTCAGTGTTCCCATTCCTAACAAAGAGATCAAATACCCAATTAATCTAACTAATGTCTTAAGGGGACATACATATCCATTAATTCATTTATATGAGTTTAAAGCTACAAAAAAAACAAGTTCAAATGTGATAGTATGATAGCTACAAAAAACAAGTAGAGCCTAGAGCTCTTGATACATATAGTCTAGATCCTCTCTATCTTTTATTATCTCCAAAAATTTTCACGTTCTTCAATAGGTAACCTCCACTTTTGGTTTCCACATCGTCTTTTTGGCAATGTCTCAAATTGCAACTTTATTGCTATAACAAAGTGACTGTAATGTAGAAATTTTTTTCCAAGCATGTATTCAATAAACTAAAAACCATTTTTGTCTATCTTCATTTTCTGATAATATGTGCCTTCAATGACAATTGAACTATTTGGATATGATTGTCCGTCACCATCTAAAATTACTTCTGCCAACTTATATTTTTCTTTCTTGCATCTTACTAGATAATAATCTACACTTTCTGCATTGTCAAGATCCACAACCACAACAAAAATATCACCTATGTACAAATGGATGCAATTTAAAAATTAAAAAAAGAAGATATAAATAATTTGATCACCACTTGTGATAAATTAAAATTAATAAAAAAAAAATGTATGTGGGTGATCCCACGAAGCTACGTTCCACTTTTAGGAATGAACAAAATTGGGAAGATACAATTTTTTTTTTTGGAGCCTTCGGACAAAGTGAATACTTCATGCGAAGTGGTGGACCCACTTCGCAAAAAGTACCCCAAACAAGGGTCTTCATGTGAAGACCCCTCTTTGCACGAAGTACCCCACGAGGGGGTCTTCGTGCGAAGAGGGGCTTCAAGCGAAGCCCCTTTGGGCCGAATTTTTTTATATATTTCTTGTGTTTTTTTTTAATCTCATTGTCACTATCACTATTTGCAGACCCCAGGCCTTGGAGTGAAGTACCTCAGCACGTCAGCACGCTAGTGCCTACCGAGCTTCTTCGATTTCTTTAGATTGTTAGCAGTATCATGTACACACATTTTTCTCATTTTTTATTGTAAATAATATGTTTTATATTTATTTTAGTTAGTTATTTGTTTTAAATAATTTTTTATTTGTAGAAATGTTAGAAATTTGTAGTTAAATATTATCTAATATGTTAGAAATTAATAGTAGAATGTTAGAAAATTATAATTAAATATTAGAAAATGATAGAAATATTAAAAATCGTAGTATAAATGTTAGAATATGTTAGAAAATGGTAGAAAATCATAGTAGTTTGTTAGTTTGTTAGCAACTATTATAAAATATTTACAAAACATTAGAAACTATAGTAGAAATGTTAAAAAATGTTAGAAAACATTAAGATTAAAGTTAGAAAATGTTAAATTTTAAGTTTAAATTTAGAAATGTTAGAAAATGTTAAATTTTAAGTTTAAAGTTGTAAATATTAGGAATCTCTATCTCTCTCTCTCTCTCTCTCTCTCTCTCACTTGTACATGTATTTTAGTAAATATTAGTTAGTTATTTGTTTTAAATAATGTTTAGTTTGTAAAAATCTTAGAAAATTGTAGTTAAATTTTTTAAAATGATCTAGTAGTATGTTAGAAAATGTTAAAAAATTGTAGTACAGTAAGTTTCTAGGACCCTTATTCATCCCTTACGACATATTAAGACACTTAGGATCCCTTAGGAATCTCAAGATCTTATAATACATATTATGATGTCCTATGACCCATTGATGTACATGTTAGGTTCCATTAATACATACAAGGACTCATTGTTTCCCTCAAGGTTCCTTAAGACATTCTAGGATGAATTAATGTAACCTATGATCTCTTAGGACCTATTATGAGGCCTACAACCCCTTAAAACATTCTAGGACCACTACACATTGCTTATGACATCTTACTTGACACATAAGACCCCTTATGACCCATATGACCCATTATCATATCTTAAAATGTCCTAGGACACATTCATCTATCTTAGCTTTTGTTAATACATATGTGAACCCATCATTGCCCACAAGAACCCTTAAGACATACTAGTATCAATTAATGTAACCTAAGATCCCTTAGGCCACTTATCACATCTACAACCCATTAACATTGTTGGACCATTATACATCCCTTACGACATTTTAAAACATATATGACCCATTCAGATCATCAAGACCCATTAACATATCTTAGGTTAATTTACGACACATTTATGTATCTTAGATTCAATTAATATCATACGAGGATCCACTAATGAAACCTAGGACCCCTTAGGACCTCTTATGTTACCCCAACCCCTTAATACACTCTACTTGACCCTTATCCATCCCTTACATTATCTTAAGACACATCTAGGACTCATTGTTACCCACGACCCCTTAAGACACTCTAGGACCACTTATTGCACCTACGACCCATTAACATTCTAGGACTCTTATCTAGATCCCTTAAGACCTCTTATGTTACATACGACCCCTTAAGGCACTCTAGGAACCTTATCTATACCTTAGGACCTCTTATGTTACCCACAACCTCTCAAGACACTCTAGGACCACTTATTACACCTACGACTCATTAAAATTCTAGGAATCTTATCTGAATCCCTTATGAAATCTTAAAACAAATATGAAACCTTAGGACCCCCAAGACCCATTAAAGAATCTTAGGATGTCCTAGGACCACTTAGACCACTTATCACATCTACGACCCATTAATATTATTGGACCATTATACATCCCTTACGACATTTTAAGACATATATGACCCATTCGGATCTTGAAGACCCATTAACATATCTTAGGTTGTCTTATGACACATTTATGTATCTTAGATTCAATTAATACATACAAGGATCCACTAATGTAACCTAGGACCCCTTAGGACCTTTTATGTTACCCACGACCCCTTAAGACACTCTATGACTCTTATCTATACCTTAGGAACTCTTATGTCACCCACGACCCCTTAAGACACTCTAGGACCCTTATCTATAGCTTATGACATCTTATCTAGATCCCTTATGAAATCTTAAAACAAATATGAAACCTTAGGACTGCCAAGACCCATTAAATAATCTTAGGATGTCCTAGAACCACTTAGACCACTTATCACATCTATGACCCATTAATATTATGTTACCCATGACCCCTTAAGACACTCTAGGACCACATATGTTACCCACGACCCCTTAAGACACTCTATGACTCTTATCTATATGTTAGGACCTCTTATGTTATCCATGACCTCTTAAGACACTCTAGGTCATATTAGGTCCTAATAGGTCATATTAGGTCATATTAGGAAACAAGGTATGTCTAAGTTGTTTCTCTACTTAAAGAGAAAACTAGACCTATTAGGACCAAGTAGACCTAACTAGGACCTATTATGACCAATTAGACCTATTAGGTCTTTAACCAACATTAGTCTAACCAATTAGATGTATTAGGACCTATTAGGTCTAAATAGACCTAACTAAACCTAGCTAGACCTATTAGGACCAATTAGACATGTAACTAGACCAATTAGGACCTATTAGGAACAAGTTTTAGGACCTATTAGACTTAACTAGACCTAACTTTACCAAGACCAATTGGGACCTATTAGGAACAAAATTTAGGACCTAATTATCTACCTAATTAGACCCAATTAGACCTATTAGGACCAATTAGGACTAATTAGAACCAATTATGACCAATTAGAACTAATTAGGACCTAATTAGACTCAATTAGAACTAATTATGACCTAATTAGACTCAATTAGAACCAATTAGGACCTAATATGACCAATTAGTCCACTAATTAGGCCCTCTTATGTTACCCATGACCCCTTAAGACACTCTAGGATTATTATCTATACCTTAGGACCTCTTATGCTACCCATGACACCTTAAGACACTATAGGACCCTTATCTATAGCTTATGACATCTTATGTTACCCATGACCCCTTAAGACACTCTAGGACCACTTATGTTATCCACGACCCCTTAAGACACTCTAGGACCTTTATCTATAGCTTATGACATCTTATGTTACCCATGACTCCTTAAGACACTCTAGGACCACTTATGTTACCCACGACCCCTTAATACACTCTAGGACCACTTATGTTACCCACGACCCCTTAAAAGACTCTAGGACTCTTATCTATACCTTAGGACCTCTTATGTTACCCACGACCCCTTAAGACACTCTAAGACCCTTATCTATAGCTTATGACCTCTTATGTTACCCACGACCCTTAAGACACTCTAGGACCACTTATTGCACCTGCAACCCATTAACATTCTAGGACTCTTATCTGGATCTCTTAGGACCCCTTAGGATATATGATTTGATTAGATGGTTTTATTTTATTAGATGATATGATTAGATGATTTTATTAGAGAATTTTATTTGATGATATATGATTTGATTAGATGGTTTTATTTGATTAGATGATATGATTTGAAATGATTTGAATAGATGATTTTATTTGATGATATATAATTTGATTACATGGTTTTATTTGATTAGATGATATGATTTGTTTAGATATGATAAGTAATATAACTAATTTCATCATTTTTTAGTGTCTTAAGGGGAGGTCTTAAGGGGATCTAGAATTAATATCATAAAAGATAACTAGTTAATACATGTAACTAATGGATAATAACTATTCTAAATAGTTCTAGAACAAACACATGTCATAAGTAATATAACTAATTTCATCATTTTTTGTTGTCTTAAGGGGAGGTCTTAAGGGGAGGTCTTAGGGGGATCTAGAATTAATATCATAAAAGATAAGTAGTTAATACATGTAACTAATGGATAATAACTATTCTAACTAATTATAGAACTAACACATGTCATAAGTAATATAACTAATTTCATCAAAGCATACATAAAATCTTTACCTAATATGCAATTGTATAATATAAAATAGTGTATGAGGTCCTAGGATGTTTTTTTGCACATAAAATAGACCCCAAAGCCAATATTTTACACATACATTTGAATTTTAAGGGAAAATACTTGAAATTAGATAAAATAAGATACATACCTATGGTGAAATTGATTTGGAAATACCTATTTTCTAGTGTTTGTGTGTACTTTCGGGCAATTTTGCAACCTATTTTGGACTGGAAATGCTGAGACGAAGAAAACCCACAAATCATTTATCTTTTTGACAGGAGGCAGTCTTTGACCCTCATAAAAGGTCAAAGGCTACATTTTTTGTTTGAAGGTCGATTCTGACTTTGTTCAAAAATCTCAAAAGTTCTTTGAAAAGGGTATCCAAATCTACTCTCAGATCTAAAATTCTGCACCTGTACCTGCAATAAAAAGAGGGTTTTTGTTGTTTGTTTGAGGGGTTTCCCTTGGTCAAACCCTAGTTTGGAATTAACCTTAATATTGAAATTGAAATGGAGAATGCTAGCAAGTAGTAGAAGTAGATCTAATAACCAAGCTATGATATTCAATAGATATGCAAATTGTATTTGAAATGTAATCAAGTGTGTTAATATGAAATCTTGGAATCAACACTAACAAATGCAAATCAAACCTCCATGATTGTATGCTTGGAATCCACCTTGAGGGAAGAATGAATAGATATTGAAGATGAACAAAAGGATCTTAAGGAAGATCACACCATCATAATGGCTAGATCTAGGGTTTGAATGATGAATCTTGAATGCTTGAACCAAATCCCTTGAATGGCTTGAATGCTTGAATCCTTGATCCTCAATGGAGAACTTGGATGGAGAAGAGGACTTGAATGCTTGAATCCTTGATCTTCAATGGAGAACTTCGATGGAGAAGAGGACTTGAATTCTTGAATGGATGATTTCTTGATGAAATGATTTATTGATCTACTTGCTTGAGAGTTCTTGAGCATGAAAGCTTGATGTAGAGATCTTCTCACCAAACTTGATGGAGAAAACTTGATGTGAAAATGAGAGGAAGGCCTCCTTTTATAGTGATCTAGGGCACAATCTTCTAGAGGGGCCACCTTGGGGTATTAAATTCCAATTAGGCCTCAAAACTTTAGGAATGGACCTAAATTAAATATAATTTAAGGGTTTACCATTTTGGAGACCAAAACAGTGGACTCAGAAGCGGGAAAACAATTATTTCTGAAACCCGACAACCGGAGATCCCAGGATCTTGAAATTTGAACTCAGGGTCAAAGATGAGCTTGATCCTAACATATTCAGGGTCAAGGTCAACTTTGACCTTAAGGGCATAGATTGCAGGGTCTCAGTCAGAGTGAGAAATAGGAGGTCCCGGGGGTGCCTAGAGATCTAGAAATGATGCTAGAATAGGGTAGAGTGCTAGGGAGAGGCAAAAAATCCTATGATGAACATGATGAAGTATAGGAGGACCTATTTGTAAGTCCTACCTAGAAAATAGATCCATATAAGAGGGAAATTAAGGAGAATCCTTGAGATCCTAAACCTAATTTCACCTAGAATGAAGGAATCAAGTGCAGAAAAGAAGTGGAAAGTGGGGAGAAAGCTAGATCCAAGAAAAGATCAATTCAAGGCATTTGACATGACCCCAAACCATTTAATCATAGGGCTAAACACTCTTAACATGGAAGTGCTTCCATTTTAAGATGATACAACAATCTATAAAAATCATTGAATAATCATAGTATACATATAAAATTCTATATAAATTAAAACCATTGAACCATCAAATAGGTCCATCATATATCAACAAATTATAGTCCATCATATGTTTAATTATATAAACACAGTATACTGAGATTTAATCTAGAGATATCAAGTAGGTCCTAACACAAGAAATAAGTATACATATTATACTTTTTAGACCAACTCAAGTGGTTCAGACCTTTCATGTAGAACATGTAATATTCTCTCATGATCCTCACTATCTAGTCTCCACTTACGATGTTCACATTGAGATTTAACTGTATGAAGACAAATGGATGTGGCAACTACTAGGTGACTATATTGAAACACCTTATTGTATGGTTCATAATCAACAAAGTGAATACCATGTTGAATTACTTTGATTTTCTTGAAATATGTTCCCTCTAAAACAATTGAACCTACAGGTCACAAATTTTAACAATATATAAATTTAAACAAACTCAATTTGAAATTTATTAAAAGGTTGAAATTTAAAATTTACCAATTGAGTTCAATATATTGATGTAAACCATATAAAAACCTATGGGGAACAACATTCCATCACTTTCTTTAGGTTCAAGTAACTTCATCATCTCTGCTGTACAACACAGTAAATAATAACCAACTCCTACGTTTCCATGCTTAACAATCACTGCAAAGACATCTCCTACACAGTAAATTTATATATATATGTGTGAGATCTTAAAATAAATACTTAGTTCAATCTATAGATCTATCTATCTATCTATACATGCAACTCAATGTACCATATAATGTGAAATATATATACTTACCAATTTTGACCAATCCCAAGATATGATCGTAATTAGTAGGAATCAAAGGAACATCATCAAAGTTTTCATCTTCATCTCTATCAAATGTATCAGTAACAACTAGTGGCACTAGATTCTATGCACCTACATATCCATGGTCTTGATTGATATATTCCTCATAATTGTGACCAATGTAGTGACAACCAAAGCATGAGTAGTCCCTAGTGTTCAACATCCAATTGTGACAATTCGTACTCATAACTGAATGCTAAGATCACGTCTTTTCTATCCTATTTCAACCATGCATAATTTTTCTATCCACACCTAAACAAATGCATATATAATACATTCTATATAAATATAATTTAAATAAAAAATATCATAAAATTTTTAAACACTTTCAAATAATTTAAAAATGTGTGCATACCTTTTATCTCCCAAAATTTTCTATATGGCACCACCTGAGTCAATCTTGATGATGTGTCATTCTCATTTGGTGCGAAATGTGTCTTGCACCATTCAACCACATCATGTGCATTTTTTATATGCACTCCCTTATAATTTATTTGATACTTTCATATAGCACATTTGATGCAAGCTTCGACACCATCATGTTCACCTTTTCCATGTCCACTCTCGAAGAAACTCCAGACATGTGGTATGTTTTCATTACGATGATATCTACATAGTGCATAAAATGGTCTCAATGATTTGAATTGTGTAGCACATCCATCTGAACAAACATAATGTTTATGAATTTTTATACCTCTTTCTTTCAAATTTGCAAAAACATCTTGAAGCAGTGTTCCACATAATGAATGTCATGCTCTCTATCATCACTTATATAAAAATGATATTCCTTCTTGATGACCTGTGCTTCAAATGTGCTCTAAATACCATTCAAATATAATTGTGCATGTTGATAACACACATGTACCATAATAGTAATTTTCTCTGAAAAATAGTATTTTGACTGAATTTCCTTTTGATGAACAAAAGAATAATTTTCTGCAAAATCAACAACTGATACAATAGTTCGAAGTGGGAAAATTTCTCTCAGTATTTGAAATTGTTGTGCTTGCCACTTTGCAAAAAAAGCATGATGAATGTAGGGTTGAATCAATTTTTTAAATTTTTCCATAAATACTCCAATATTTATCTCCTCTTCAACATATTCTAACCTTTTGGACTCTTTCCCAAATTTTGTTTCATTCTTTACATATTTGTAAGTCTTGCAATTTACCATCTTTGTTACATCAATATTTTCATTTTTCAAAGGAAAAAGAGACAAATCGGCACATGTTTGGAATATTCTTTTTATGCAATTTATTTGTCCAGATACATCATCTCTTTTGTCACATAAAATGGATGACATGAATTCACTTCATCTAATAGGAGGAGCCTTTTCAAAACCATAAGTGTCTTCTACAAAATTTTGAAAAACCTGATAGTGGAGATCAAATTCAATATGATAACGACAACAACAAGTTTCAAAAACTTTGTTTGTCTTGATATAATATGGCTTCAATCTTTCAAACAATGTTTTCCCAATCTTTATATTAGGATTTGAACTACAAAATGACACATACATTTCATGTTGTGTTGTGTCCAACCAATGTTTCGTATGATATTCATATTGATTAGCTAAAATTATATGTTTGATAATATCTCCAGTGTTTGATGAAGGATGTGTATTATCATTCCAAAATGATGTGACCAAATTTTTTGTTCCTTCATCAATCCTAGCAGAACAAGGATCTCTACAGATGATTGACCAATTTCCTTCCAAGGTGCTATCATCCAAAAGTATTCTCCTATTAACATATCGTGATATTGTTTTCCTATTAAAACCAAATTGAGATGAAACTAAATATATCTGTCTTTTTCATCCCATAGTGTTACCTACTGAATAAAGGTAAAATGGATTCAACCCTATTCAAATGTATAGGGGGAAATATGAGATCTATTCTCAAACCCAAATTCCCCAAAGAAGAGATCCAATTTGATCAACCGCAAGGTTAATACACAATTGAATCAATTTTGTGAAGAATATGGAAGAGAGAGAAAGTAAATCCAATATTTCCCTATGGAGGAGGATATATATTATGTATGGAAATATGAAATAATTGAAATACAAATACTAACCTCAAATTAGGGCAGATCTGGAAAATGTTGAATTCTGATGTCTATGTACACTTTCGGGAAAATCTGAAACTTGTCTTGGATTGGAAATGCCAAGATAGAAAAAACCCAGAAATCTTTCTCTAAGATGGCCTAGCTCGGGTTTGACCCTCATAAAAGGTTAAATACTACATTCTTTATTTGAAGTCTGATTTGAATTCTATTCTCAGATCTCAGAAGTTTGCCGAAAAGGGTATCCAAATTCGCTCTCAGATCTGAAATTTCGCACCTATACCTATAAGAAAAAGAGGGTTTTTGTTGTTTGTTTGAGGGGTTTACCTTGGTCAAACCCCGGTTTGGAATCAACCTTAATATTGAAATTGAAATAGGAATGCTAGCAAGTAGTAGAAAAGGATCTAACAATGAAGCTATGCAATTCAATAGGTATGCAATTGTATTTTGAATGTAAACAAGTATATTGATATGAAAGCTTGAAAAAAACAATAAATGTGAATCAAACCTCCATGATTGTATGCTTGGAATGCACTTTGATAAGAGAATGAAATGGATTTTGAAGATGAACAAAGGACCTTGAAGGAAGATCAAACCATCATAATGGCTAGATCTAGGGTTTGAATGATGAATCTTGAATGCTTGAACCAAATACCTTCAATAGCTTGAGTGCTTGATTACTTGATCTTCAATGGAGAACCTGGATGGAGAAGAGAACTTGAATGCTTGAATGGATGCTTACTTGATCACCTTGAGAGCTTGAGAGAAATTGCTTGATTATGGATGTGAATCTGAGAGAGGAAGGCCTCCTTTTATAGTGAACTAGGGCACACTCCTCTAGAGGGGCCACCTTGGAGAATTAAATCCCAATTAGGTCCTAACCTTTAGAAAATATACCTAGATTAAATGCAATTAAAGGATTTACCATCCTGAAACTCGAAATGATTAACCCGGAGGTGGGAAAAATAAATATCCTGAAAGCCCGAATCCCAGAAATTCTAGAAATTGGAGATTTGAAGGAAGGGGTCAAAGTAGAGGTTGGACCTAACCTAGTTAGGTTTGAGCTCGACCCTGACCTAGTCAGGTTCGACCTTGACCTTGACCCTAGTCCCAGATTTGCTCAGAACCAAGTCAGGAGGTGCCGGGGATGCCCAAAAACCTAGGACTGATGCCAGAACATGACATAATATTAGGGACAAACATAAAATCCTATGATTGCTGTGATGAAGACCAGGAGGATGTATTTCTACATCCTACCTAGAAAATAGAGTCATAGAAGAGGGAAATTAAGGAGAATCCTCGGGATCTTAACCCTAATTTCACCTAGAATGAAGGAATCAAGTGCAAAAAAGAAGTGGAAAGCGAGGAGAAAGCTAGATCAAAGAAAAGAACAATTCAAGGCATCCAAGATGACCCCAAACCATTTACTCGGAGGGCTAAATGCTCTTAACATGGAAGTTCTTCCATTTTAAGATGATACACCTAGAATGGATGTAAACATAACTTTTCTTGTAATGGACTTATCTATAGTTTGAGATTGCTTCTCTAGCTGGTTCAAACCTTTCTTAAGATTTTCAATCATATTAGTTTGCATGTCAACAAATTTTCTCTTCTTTGATGATGTGTCTATACCCAATAATTTTAATGCCCCTTCCAACTTTTTGTTTATAAGTATAAGTGAAAGCAATTGAGCTTGTTCAAGTGTTTCAAAATGATCAAATTTACCCAATATTTCTCTTGCTATCATATTCATTGATCTCTTCTTAGCAAGACTTAAGTGTTGAACATTAGCAAGTGATCTCAAATTCTCCACATCCATTGTAAGTAAATGATCTAAGTTTCTATAATTAATATTTTTCTTTACAGTTTGAGCTAAATTTAAAAGTTCATCCATACTAGTAGGAGCACGTGATGTTGACCCTTCTCCATCATCAATTGTTTGAGCTTCCGTAGGGAGTAATCCCAATCCTTCTTCAATGTGCAATTCTTCGACTTGACTTGACCCTCCTACTTCAGCTTGTCTTTCATCTTCTTTAGTTTTATGATAATATGTCAATGCAGCTTCACAATTTCTTTGTTCAGTACTGGGTGACCTTTTTCTAGAAGATTTACTTTGTCTTCCCTTCTTGTTCCTCATTTCTTTGAGCTCCAAAAAATGTCTTCCACAATATCGTCAACAAAAATTTTCTTCTTCAAAAAATACTTTAATCTAATATTTTTCCTCTCCAAATTATGCCTTTGAAAAAATAGAAATACCAATCCTCCTTCAAAAAATGCCTTCAATAATAGAAAATGTGAATTTATTAATTGCAATTTGATGTAAAATAGAGACAAAATGTTTTACTTTTATACCATTTTAATTTTTTTTTTCAAAATAATTTTACTAGCCGACTTCGCTCGAAGTACATACTTCGTGCGAAGTACCCAAGGAAAAATTTTGACGGGTGTCTTTTTTGCCAGGATTTTCACTTGGGAGGCTTCGTGCGAAGGGTCTTCACACAAAGACCCTCAAGTGTCTTTGTGCGAAGGGGTTCTTTGCACAAAGACCCCAAAACTAAAAATTTGCCTTCAAAAAACAACTGAACTTCAGAAAAATGGTCTTTGGAGGCCTGAAACAAGGACCAAACAAGATGATTTTTTCAAACAGATGATGTCAAACAATGCTATTGGGAACAAGATTTCTAATGAATATAGTTTTAATACATATTGAGTTCATTATCACTTTTAAATATTACTTTAACTAAACATAAGTTGTTTGGTCATTCAACAACCTGTCTCTTCAAGACTTCGGGAAAAATAGTAAATTATAAATTTTTTTAATAAAAAATATGCAGGAAAAGTGTATTTTTTTTACCTTTCTATGAAAAAAAGAAAAAATGAATTTTGATATACATAGATTAAGTTAGAGCGATCCAAGTGACCTTATGTCTAAATTACAGTTACTATCACTTTAAAACTTAATAAACTATGAAATATTGATCCAAAATGAATAAAACCAATTGCATCCTTTAGATATTGAAGTTAAAAATATAATCTCAAAAGAATTACATCGTTATCATATTTTAAAAAAAAGTTATGCTGATCCAAGTGACAGTAACTCGTTAAAAACATAGTTTTTTCACGCAAACCACTTTTTGAAGGAGAAGAAAAAATGAATTTAAATAATATATATATATATATATATATATATATATATATATAGAAACTAGAAAGAAAATTCTAAAGGACTCTAGTTTACATCATCTTCAAATTCCTAATAGTTTTGCGGCAACAGATGTTCGAAAGTTAAGTTTTTTCTTAGAATGTTGAACTCTATGTCAAAGTTGGACAAAAAGTGGGACTCACTATTGTGGGACCACCAATGTACACACACCTGTAACAACTAAATCATAAATCCATTCAAATCGACCAAATATATAGGATGTTTATGTCAATGTGATAATCTTCATAATGAGGCATTCTGATTAACTTCTTCATATCCCATTGTGAAACATATCCATTTGCAATATTATCACATTGACTCATTGGATTGTCCTAAACATAGTCATCTCAAAAGCATGATTTTTCTCTTACTTGAGTCAATAGAGGCTTGTGTTGTCATGTAGTCACCACTTGATGTAAACTTATGATAGAACCAATTTTTTGACAATTGTAAGGATTGGATTGATCTATATCTATTACAAATATGAAATGAAATTTGCACATTTTTAGATCAACAATTTTACATGATAAAAATGAAAAGAAAATGATTGAAAATTTTATTTAAGAATTTGAACAAAATAAATTTTACCTTTCACTTCCAAAAAATAACATTTGTTGCATTGGGTGTCTTGAACAACAAAATGAATTTTATACCATTCAAAAATTTTCTTCACATTCTCTATCATGTTACTTGTACATTTATGAACTATTAGTTTAAAGTAAATGGATCTAGAAGTTTCTTTTGACATTATATTACTTGCACACCATTTGTGTACCTACAAGTTCATGTTGGCAAAGTGCAAGCTTTACATATGCTCCTTCTCTATCGTTCTCTCCTTTTCCATGTCCACTTTCAATGAATTTCCATAGAAACTTAATATTTCATCTAGCATGTTGCATGACTAGCGAATTAAAGGATTTTATAGATTTAAATTGTCTTGCTCGATAAAGTTGTACACATATACATATGTAAGATCATTAAATATAAGATTTATCAGATTGAAATTAAATAAATTGAAAGATAAGAATATAAATTTAATAACTTAAAGATAAGAATGAAAATGAATTGAGATACGTGTACTTACCCGCATAACCATCAGACCAAATCCAATGTTGTGAAGCCTTTATCCCATGATTCACAAGATCTTCAAAAAATATTGCAAAACAATGAGCCACATAGCTCCTATCATGAACTCTACCATCACTGGTATAAAAATGAACCCGCTTGATGATAATACGTTCATTTTGATCAATACTTTCTATCCCATCCAAATCAAAATGTGTGTCTCTATAGATCGCTTGAAAAAATATCACAACTTGTTCAGAATGATAATATTAACCTTGAAGCTTCGATTGAGGGAAAACTATATAGTTCTCAGAGAAATCTACAATTGAAAGGATACGACTAGGTGGAATTTTTTTTTTGGAATCACAAAACTATTTAGCTTTCCATCGTGCACCATGACAATGTTGGATATGTAGATATATCATAGTATAAAATCTGGTCATAAACTCAAGGTAGGGAAATTCACTCTCCTTTAATGCATTTTTTTTGGATTCATCTCATGTCTTAGTTTGGTATGTCTCATATTGAAATCTCTTCCACAAAATTAGCATTGAAACATCAATATTCTCAATTTACAGTGGAAATTCATGTAAATATCCATAATCATTGCTTGTATCTTTTATACATTGTACTTTGAACTCATCCAAATCTTCTCATTTATCACATAAAATAGACTTCACAAATTATGTCGTACTTCCAAGGATAACCATATCTATATTAAGTACTGTCATATCTTTTTTATATGATTGCAATTATAGTTTAAATTCAACATGATTTCAACAACAATAAGTTTCTAATACCTTATTTATGTGTACAAATCAAGGATGCAACCTCTCAAACATTCTCTGACATATTTTCACATCTAAAAACTCTTACTTGAATGCTTGAAATAGTTCACTTTATGTTATATCTATAAAATGTTTTGGATGTCCATATTTCATACCTGACTCTTCATCTTTCATCTGTATAGTATCTCTTCTATTGGAAGAAACATGAGAGCAAGTGGTCCAACATTCAATAACCTATCTTTTTACATCTTCAGAAATTCTATCTTTTCGAGGAAGTCTACAAATATTTACCCAATTATTTTTAATGTTTTCATCCAACATATTTCTCCTAATGATATATTTTTGAATATTTCTTCTAAATACTTGCATTAAATTAGAAATTGCTCAAACTTTTTTGATGTGACTATTCCAAGGTTTGCTTGCACATCTACCAAGAGTCCTAGCTTGTCTCTATTAGGATCCTAATCTCTTCTAGATCCTTGTTAGGCTTATATGATTAAATAGGTCCTAATCCAACTCTTCTCCAAGAGTATCACACCTTGTGCTTCACCTTGAAAGACAAACACCATTCAATGCTTCAATGCTTTCTCCTACACCTAGAAAGCTTTAAGTGCCAACTTCTCTCCATTCAAGAATAAAATTGAAGGGGTGTCTATCATCATGGAAACATTCCATTTTCTCCCATTTTAATCCATTTAGAAGGATCTTCAAGCCTTTCCTTATCGGGTTCAAGGTTTCACCATGAGGAGGCCTAATTAGGCCTATTTCCTTGTAGCCTTTACCAGAGACCTTTTGCCACTTCTTGCAAAAACTTTCCAAAAAACATAAAAATATAATCCCACATTTGGATAACCTTTTGAATTTTATAAAATATTCTAAAGGTTTTGGACTTCAAGGTCCTCTGTACACAGGGTTCCTACAAACTAGGACTAATAGGGCTAAAAGGCCTATTTACTAGGACTTGACAGGTTCTTGCTTACAACTCACTCTAATGGATTGGTATGACCTCAATCCTCATAAAATGTTAGGATATGACTAATTCCTACCTAGAACTATACTTTTTCCATACAATTCTTCTCTCCCCTGTATTCAATCACTAGATTCTTCACTATCAAGCCTCTAACCGGACACTCCTAGCTCGCCTAGGGCTTGACATTTAAAATAGAAAAATGACTCCTATGGATTCCTACCACTATATACATTATGTATAGAGGCTCCACTCAAAGATTCATCCACTTTCTTGAAGTTTCAAGGGTTGAATCTCAAGTGGGAACCATGAAACCAAAAATGTTAGCTTATGGTGACTAATCAGGAAAGTACTATCCGGGAAAGTACTGTACACTTTTCCTCCTAACCTCGCTGGGCCCCGAGCGGGGGTTTGGGGGCGGCAGCCCCCAAGAGCAGGGGTTCGGGGGCGCAGCCCCCGAGGAAATTTTTTTTGAGGCTGACTACTTTTTTCAATTTTTTGGGCCAACTACTTATAACTCATTCTAACCCTAAAGTGGAAAAATATTGTATAATATGGCTTAGGGTTAGGGATTTTCATTATGTATGATTTTAGTACTTGCGGCAGAATTGGGTTGTAAGGGATTACGGATTGTAATTAGGTTGTAATCACTGGATAATAATAATATTGGACTCGCTGTTGGTGGATGTAGCCCAGGGATTGGGTGAACCACGTTAAATTTGTGTGTCTTGTGTTCTATTCTGTGTGGTTTATTATTTTTTGATATTAGTTATATTTGCACATAATTGTTATTTCTGCCTTGTTAATCCTAACAAGTGGTATCAAAGCGAGGTTATTTTGTTCGTTCTTTCATCTATTCTCTGAAGCAGGTCTCATGAGTTAGTGGGAGAGTCTCTCGGTTAAGTGGGAGAAATGGCAGACGAGGGTAGGCTGAAGGTTGATAAGTTTAATGGGTAGAACTTCCAGTTATGGAAGATGCAAATGGAGGATTATCTCTATCAGAAGGATCTATGGCGGCCATTAGAGGGAGTAGCCAAGAAAGAGCAATCAATGTCTCAGGAAGATTGGGATATTTTGGATAGGAAGGCACTGGGGAGTATTCGTCTATGCCTAACACAATCGGTGGCATTCAATATTACTGAAGCAAAGACAGCTAAAGATCTGATGGAAACCCTAGCGAAGTTGTATGAAAAGCCTTCAGCTTCAAACAAGGTATTTCTTATGAAGCGTTTATTTAATATGAAAATGGTAGAAGGTGGATCAGTTACTGATCATTTGAATGAGTTTAATATAGTTACAAGTCAATTAACCTTAGTTAAAATTACTTTCGATGAAGAGGTTAGGGCTCTCTTGATTTTGTGTTCTTTGCCAGAAAGCTGGAATGGCTTGGTAATGGCTGTTAGTAATTCTATTTCTAGTTCTAATACCCTAAAGTATGATGATGTTATTGGTGTTATATTGAGTGAGGAAATTCATAGGAAAAGCTCAGGGGCATCCACATCGGGTAGTGTATTGAACACAGAAAGCAGAGGTAGAACAAGAGATAGAGGAAACAACTCTGGAAATCATGGGAAATCAAGAGGAAAATCAAAGGGAAAGAGGTCCAAATCTAAAGGGCCAAATGATTGCTGGTACTGTGGAAAACCAGGTCATAAGAAGAAAGATTGTTGGTCTCGGAAGAAAGATCAAGGAGATGATATGGCTTCAATTCTTTATGGAAGAATTGGGACATCCACAAAAGGATAATTTTCTACATACAGATAGCCAAAGTGCCATTCATCTTGCAAAGAATTTTGCTTTGCACTCAAAGACAAAACACATATAGTTGCGGTACCATTTCATTCGATCAGTTTTGGATGATGGACAGTTAAGGCTGGAAAAGATTCATACTGATGATAATCCAGCAGATTTGTTTACAAAGGTAGTAACAAGGGAGAAGTTGAACTCATGTTCAACTTCAGTTGGTCTTCTAGACTGAACAAAATAAAGGAACAACTGAGTCCAAGGTGGTTCAATCCAGTGGGAGCCTCATGTGGGTAGCGGTATTGCTACAGGATCAGTCTCCAAGTGGGAGGTTTTTTAGTATAGTGTGGATACTGATCAGTCACCAAGTGGGAGATTGTTAGCTTGTGGTGACTAATCAGGAAAGTACTATCCAGGAAAGTACTGTACACTTTTCCTCCCGACCTCACCGGGGTTTGGGGTTGGGCCGGGCCCCGAGCGGGGGTTTAGGGGCGGCAGCCCCCAAGAGCAACGGTTCGGGGGCGCAGCCCCCGAGGAAATTTTTTTTGAGGCCGACTACTTTTTTTAGTTTTTTGGGCCGACTACTTATAACTCATTCTAACCCTAAAGTGGAAAAATATTGTATAATAAGGCTTAGGGTTAGGGATTTTCATTATGTATGATTTTAGTACTTGCAGCAAAATTGGGCTGTAAGGGATTACGGATTGTAATCAGGTTGTAATCACTGGATAATAATAATATTGGACTCGCTGTTGGTGGATGTAGCCCAGGGATTGGGTGAACCACATTAAATTTGTGTGTCTTGTGTTCTATTTTGTGTGGTTTATTATTTTCTGATATTAGTTATATTGGCACATAATTGTTATTTCTGCCTTGTTAATCCTAACAAAAAATAGTCTAACAGGAACCAACACATTGTCTAAATCTAACTTATTTTCTCACAACTAATAGACTAACTCAAAAAACCTATCACACTAAATAAAAAAGTCTTAAAACATGCTACACTACTCAAATCCAAAGCTAAATTTCAAATTTTAAACCATATAATGCCATTGTCACAATGAAATACTCAGGTTCTTCACAAAACAGTGTTGTAGAGCTCTATCCACATTTCACAAACTAGTGACAATGACCTCTCACACCGAGATTCAAGCCTTCAATGATATTAGATTCCATTCACCATGTTTCTAGGGAATGTTGGTTGGTCTCCCACTCCTATCTTTTAGGGGATCCTATGTAATCGAGTTGCATGCAATATTTTCCATTATTGCAAATGTTGTCATGAAAACTTTGTAACAACATTTGGCATCTTTGTCATTATGCCATATTCCTAACTCTTAGGACCTCTATCTCCTATATCTTGAGGAACCAAATCCATTAATGGCCTCAAGGCAGCTCCATTACATCATTCATGTGTTTAGGACATATTAATAGCTCAAATCCAACACTAAGCTTCTAAGCCTAAGATTAATTAAAAATAACTAACAAAGACTAGTTGGTGATCTTAGTCCAAATGAATAACTCACCTAGCCCAAAATTTCAATGACCTTCTAAGGTCTAAATCAAACTCACACTACTTTGACTTGGCCAATGTCAGATACAAGCCAAAAGATCATAACTATGGAGGTTAGCCTAGGTGTGCTCCTGCACCATCCTCCCCAAAATAAAAGAGCTCAATCCACCCTTGGATTGAGTAAATTAGGATCAATCCCCATCTTCTTAAAATATGATTCTTTAACCCATACTGCATCAACATCCATTTGACCATGCCACTTGATTAAGTGTTCCTTGTATTCCTTGGTTCTAGTCTTTTTGTAGACTCTAGTATCTAGTATACTATTAGCTTGCTTGACTATAGCAGTAGGTAGTTTGAGGTCTTCCACATCTTTGATAACTTCACTGAGGCTTTGATCCATGTCTGGTGATGGTCTTTTATAATGAACCAGGTCCGCAATGTTAAAACTAGGGGACAATCCACTATCTTCCAGGAGCTCCACTCTAAAAGCATTGTTTCCATACTTTGCCAAGATAGGACATGGACCTATCCTCCTCATCTGCAACTTGTGAGGGACTCCCTTTTGAAGTCTAGACTTGTTTAGATGCACCATAACCAAGTCTCCCACATGAAGCTAAAATTCTCTTCTACTCTCATCAACATTAGTCTTATGCTTCATGGTGTTCTTTGTCAAAGTCTTTTTGACTGTATCATGTATCTCCTGCATTGCATAAGAAAAGTCATCAGCATATCCACTTCCCTTCACTCCATCCTTTAAGTCTCTTAGCTCATAGAATCCTCTAGGATGTAGTCCATCTACTATCTCAAAGGGACTCTTCCTTGTGGATCTATTTATAGTATCATTATATGCACACTCAGCTTGGCCAATTAGTTGATCCCATTGTTGACCATACTCCTTGGTTAAGCACCTTAATAGATTTCCAAGGATTCTATTGACAACCTTGGTTTGACCATTAGTTTGAGGATGGTATGCAGATCCAAATGATAAATTAGTGCCCAATCTTTGCCAAAGAGTCTTCCAAAAATGACTCATAAACTTGGTGTCTCTATCTGACACAATACTCATAGGTAACCCATGAATTCTTACTATTTCCTTGAAGAAGAGAGAGGCTATTTGACTAGCATCATTAGTTGTCTTTCATGGCACAAAGTGAGCCATCTTGCTGAATTTTTCCATAACTACATAAACACTATCCATGTCTTGTCTTGTCTTGGGTAACCCAACTATAAAATCCATACTCAAGCATTCCCATGGCCTAGTAGGAATAGGTAGTGGTTGATATAGGCCTGCATTTGAAGAAGTGCCCTTGGTCTTTTGACACACTATACAACTTTCCACATACCTCCTAACATCAAGATTCATCCTTGGCCAATAATAGAACCTTTGAACAAGTTCTTGAGTCTTAGTGATCCCAAAGTGACCACTTAATGCACCATTATGCTTTTCTTGAATCAAATCCTCTCTAATAGAGCCTCTAGGAGCACATAAATGATTTCCTTTAAACAAGAGATTACTTTACAAAGTATATTCAACATACATAGTATGAAAATTATTCTTTTATTCAGCACATACCTTGTAAATGTCTGCAAAATCTTCATCATCTGCATATAGATCTTTGAAGTGATCTATCCCCATGCTCTTCAACTGAATTTCTTGAATGGTAAGAGCTCTTGTACTCAAGGCATCTACCACATTATTGAGTACTCCTTTCTTGTTCTTGATATTAAAGGTATAAGCTTGTAGGTATTCAACCCACTTCATGTGCTTGTGACTCAACTACTCTTGAGAATTTAGGAAACTAAGAGCTTGATTGTCTAAATAAACTACGAATTCCTTGGGAAGAAAATAGTGCCTCCACTTCCTTAAAGCTTGAACCAATGCATACATTTCAAGGTCATAAGAAGAGTACTTCTTCTTAGCTTCACTTAGCTTCTCTAAATGAAAAGTCATCGGTCTACCCTCTTGGCTTAGGATAGCTCCAATAGCCACATTGCTAGCATCACACTCAATAGTGAAAAGCTTCTAAAAAATTGGCAAGACTAAAATAGGTTGGGTAGCTATCTTTTCCTTCAACAAATCAAAGCTCTTGCTAGCATGCTCATTCCATACAAATTTAGTCTTCATACCTCCTTTAATAGTATCTAACATAGGAGCACAAATAGCACTAAATTGCCTTATGAACTTCCTATAGTAATAAGAAAGGCCATGAAAACTCCTTACCTCTGTTGCTATCCTTGGAGTAGGATAATTTATGATGGCTTCTATCTTACTAACATCCATTTTTAGATTACCATGTGATAGAAAAAATCCAAGGTACACTAGCTCTATCTTAATAAACTCACACTTCTCCAAGTTGATCATCAACTTCTCATCATGCAACTTCTTGAAAACAATCTCAAGGTGTTCTAGATGCCCACCCTTTGTCTTACTATAAATCAATATATCATCAAGATATGCCACTACAAACTTTCCAATGTAGTCTTTGAGGACTTCATTCATGAGCCTCATGAATGTGGAGGGGGCATTAGATAGTCTAAATGGCATGACAAGCCATTCATATAAACCTTCATTGGTCTTGAAGGCTATTCTCCACTCATCTCCTGCATGTATTCTTATTTGGTGATAGCCACTCTTCAAGTCTATATTACTATAGTACTTAGCTCCACCTAGACAATCCATTAGGTCTCCAATCCTTGGGATAGGTAACCTATACCTAATGGTTATCTTATTAATAGCCCTTGAATCAGTACACAACCTCCAAGTTCCTCCTTTCTTAGGTGCAAGGACAGTGGGTACGACACATGGACTAATGCTCTTTTTAATGAGACCTTGGTTTAGGAGTTCTTGTATTTGTCTAGCAATTTCATCATTTTTTTGAGGGGTCATCTTGTAGGCTACTTTATTGGGAAGGGTAGCTCCTGGGATAAAGTCTATCCTATGACTTATTTCTCTTTTAGGGGGTAAGGTTGATGGTTGTCCATCACTTACTATACCTTGATAAGTCTGTAGCATGCTTTTCAACTCCTTGGGTAACTCTAAATTCTTAGCTCCCTTATCTTCATCTACCTCCCTTGGTCTTAACACCAAAGAAAAGCCAACTCCTTCACTCTCTTCCATGGCTTCTAAGAAATTTTTTTCACCAACCATGAGCACATTAGGACCTGCTGTCTTCACCTCTGCATCCTCTAACAGTGACTGAATTTTGAAAGTCACATTTTCTTTCTTAAAAGTATAGGAGTTCTTTCCTCCATCATGCATATCTTGGCGGTCAAATTGCCATGGTCTACCTAGGAACAAGTAACATGCATCCATAGGAAACACATCACACAAAAATTTATCCTTATGCCTTCCAATTGAGAACTCCACCCATGCTTGTTCATTTACTAGCACATGTTGGCCTTTATTGAGCCATGTGACCTTGTAAGGATTGGTGTGGGGTATGCTTGTTAACTTTAGCTTGCTAACTACTTCCTCTAACACAATGTTGTTAGTAGACCCTGAGTCAATGATGACTCTACATACTATCCCCATTATCTTACACTTTATCCTAAACAGGGACCTTCTTTTGCTTGGTTCTTCTTTAACTAGCTCTTTGATTAATGTTCTCCTCATCATGAGGTTCTCACCTTCCTCTAAATTTAATGGGACCTCAGGATGTTTCTCTACTGCATTTGTGTCTTCATGAACTAGGTTAGTTCTCTTGTCACCTCCTTGAGAAGAACTACCCTTCTCTGGACACCTATAGGTAGGGTGTCCCATTTGATTGCAATGGTAGCATTTCATATTGGCAAATTAGTTGCCTCTTCCTTGTCCACCACTTCTTCCTCTAAAGCTAGAGCTCCTTCCTCTACCACCTCTACTAGAGCTTCCTTCTTGCTTCTCACTAAATTTGATTTCTCCTTGAGCCTTTGACTTTGGAATCCTTCCACATTAGCCACCTCTTTGTCCTCTACTATCTTTTCCTCTACCTCTACCTTTGGAGGTTTGTTCTTGCTTCCTTTTGATTTTCTCCTCTATCTTCAGTGCCATTTGATAACATTGGCAGATGGTTTTGAAGTTCACAAGACTCATGTCTTCTTGAATAGACCATTTGAGTCCATTTATATACCTTGCTAATTTGATGCTTTCATATTCAACCACCTTTGATCTTAAGGACAACTTTTGGAACTCTTCAGTGTATGCTTGGACATACAAATCTTTTTGTCTAAGATTGTGTCTCCTTTTATGTAGCTAAACTTCATAGTCATCAGAAAGATAGGTCCGCTTCACTTTAGTTACCATGCCCTTCCATGTAACTATAGGACCCTTTCCATCTTTTTCTCTTTCAGTTTGCACAAACTTCCACCTTGTGAGAGTTGAAACTCTTAACCTTGACTTGGCCACTATAAAATTTAGGGCCTTTGAGATACCATCACATTCAAAGTGATTCTCTATGTTGTCTATCCAATCCATGACTGAATCTGGATCTATTTGTCTACTGAATAGTGGCACACCCTCCAAAGGTTTTCCACTTAAGGCCTTTAGTGCCTTCAAGAAGGGTTGTTCAAGAGGAACAAGGTAAGGTGTTGGAGCTTCCTCCTCTAATTCTAATTCCTTTTCCCTTGCTTCTTTCTCTTCCTTCTGATCAATTTTATCTTTGACCTCATCAGCTTTGTCTTGGACTTCACCCAAGAGCTTCTCCATTTGAGACAATCTTTCTCTTAGCAACCGATTATCCTCTTCTTGTTCTTCTACATTCTTGGCTAACTCAATGTTAGTCACCATGGTTTTATCTTCCACTGATCCCACTGATGTATTCTCTCCTACTGATTTAGTAGGTTGCAACATCAACCACAAGCCTGATCAATTCAAGCTCTGATACCAATATGATGTGAGTGTTCCAAGGTTTGCTTGCACATCTACCAAGATTCCTAGCTTGTCTCTATTAGGATCCTAATCTCTTCTAGGTCCTTGTTAGGTTTAGATGATTAACTAATTCCTAATCCAACTCTTCTCCAAGAGTATCACACCTTGTGCTTCACCTTGAAAGACACACACTATTCAATGCTTCAGTGCTTTCTCCTACACCTAGAAAGCTCTAAGTGCCAACTTCTCTCCATTCAATAATTTCATTACAAGGGTGTCTATCATCATGGAAACATTCCATTTTCTCCCATTTTAATCCATTTAGAAGGATCTTCAAGCCTTTCCTTATCGGGTCACCATGAGGAGGCCTAATTAGGCCTATTTCCTTGTAGCCTTTACTAGAGACCTTTTGTCACTTCTTGAAAAAACTTTCCAAACAACCTAAAAATATAATCCCACATTTGGATACCCTTTTGGATTTTATAAAATATTCTGAAGGTTTTGGACTTCTAGGTCCTCCGTACACAGGGTTCCTACAAACTAGGACTAATAGGGCTAAACGGCCTATTTATTAGGACTTGACATGTTCTTTCTTACAACTCACTCTAATGGATTGGTATGACCTCAATCCTCATAAAATGTCAAGATATGACTAATTCCTACCTAGAACTATACTTGTTCCATACAATGCTTCTCTCCCCTACATTCAATCATTAGATTCTTCACTATCAAGCCTCTAACCGGACACTCCTAGCTCACCTAGGGCTTGACATTTAAAATAGAAAACTAACTCCTTTGGATTCCTACCACTATATAAATTATGTATAGAGGCTCCACTCGAAGATTCATCCACTTTCTTGAAGTTTCAAGGGTTGAATCTCAAGTGGGAACCATGAAACCAAAAATAGTCTAACAGGAACCAACACACTGTCTAAATCTAACTTATTTTCTCACAACTAATAGAATAACTCAAAACAACTATCACATTGAATGAAAAAGTCTTAAAACATGCTACACTACTCAAATCCAAAGCTAAATTTCAAGTTTCAAACTATATAATGCCATTGTCACAATGATATTAGATTCCATTCACCATGTTTCTAGGGCATGTTGGTCAATCTCCCACTCCTATCTTTTAGGGGATCCTATGTAACTGAGTTGCATGCAACATTTGCCATTATTGCAAATGTTGTCATGACAACTTTGTAACAACATTTGGCATCTTTATCATTATGCCATCTTCCTAACTCTTAGGACCTCTATCTCCTATATCTCAAGGAAGCAACTCCATTAATGGCCTCAAGGCATCTCCATTACATCATTCATGTTTTAGGACACATTAATAGCTCAAATCCAACACTAAGCTTCTAAGCCTAAGATTAATTAAAAACAACTAACAAAGACTAGTTGGTGACCTTAGTCCTAATGACTAACTCACCTAGCCCACAATTGCAATGACCTTCTAAGGTCTAAATCAAACTCACACTACTATGACTTGGCCAATGTCAGATACAAGCCAAAATATCATAACTATGGAGGTTAGCTTAGGTGTGCTCCTGCACCATTTTTTTCTCCATGTCAACTTCCTATTTGATATTGTAGTAATGAACACTCTACGTGCAACACTTAAATCAACTCCTTGAGTTGTGTTCTTAATTCTTCTCAATGCATCTTACAAATTTTTAACTATTATTTGATTAACATTATCCACAGATCTTTTCCTATTATCAACACCTTATAACTCCAAAACAGGAGTCATCTCTCTTTTCCTAAATAACCTAACAAATAGTTGTGCTTTTCCAAACATGCTTTTATTTTGAAAATATAAATCCCAAATTTTTTTGTAATGGAATTTAATTGTGCTTTCAGATACCATGTGTTCAGGTGAAACTTGACTGAAAAGTGTGTCCTCATTCATCTCCATCAAATTTCTCATGTCAAATAATATGTTTCCATGCTGAGAACTACCAATTTGTTCCCCTACTTGAATTGCATCCTCTTGAATATCAATAGGTTCTTCTTGAACTTCAACATGTTGATCTTTATTACATTTTTTATGACCTTTTATTTTGTCATCTCTTATTCGATCATATTTTCTTATTTTGTTCCTTTTATTCCCCATTGAATTGAAAGCTTCAATTCACCTGCATACATAAAACCTTATACCCAATAAAAAATAATAAAAAAACATTTAAAAGTTCATAAATCAAGTACTAATTGAACAATTTTTGAATTAATAAACCAATTAAAACAATTCTTTAAGTTAAAAAACAAAATAAAACAAAGCTTTAATTTAAAAAACTGAAGAAAATAATGCTTTAATTTAGAAAAACCAAATAAAATAACATTTCAATTAAACAAAACAAAACAAAAAAAGGCAAAAATAAAGCATAAAAATATCTTGCAAGAAAAAACATACCTTCTTGATGATTGTCCTTCGTAATTGCCTTTCGAATGCCAAAAAAATAATAAAGAACTTTCAATAATTGATTTTATTTTAAAAATAACTTATTATTTTGCAAGTATTAAACAATTTTACTTTGATTATTTAATTCACAAAATTTGTGAATTATATGAGGTTTAAGGGTTCGGTTGCTAATGTAACCGTGTTTGGTTGACCTTACTTTCGGTCGAACCAGATCTGACAAAAATTGCCTATGTGGTATCCCATGTGGCAGGCAAACAATCAAAAATGGAAATTTGTAGAATGTCCCACTTTTGCAACTCATTTCACCATCAAAACTCAATTTTCTTCAAAAAATAGAAATACCATTTTGTAGAGCTTGAAGTCAAGATTATCGCCATATAAGTTTTATAATATTTTTATTAGAGATAACATATTATTATTTCAAAATACTATATATAGGTATTTTTTTATTCGAGAAGACGCTGCTTCATAAAAAGAAGAGAAAATAGTAAATCATAAAAAAATAAAAATAAAATTTATATTTAACACTAGAGGAGAGAGTCCTCTTTAAAAATATGTAATTTGTTTTCTGAATGGTGTAGATTTAATAGGGAAAATTTGGTGGGAGACAAAAAATGTCAATTTTGGATAAGTTCAAGTTTGAGTAGTCATAATGGAAAAAATATACACTAGCTATACATGTCATTTATAACATATTTTGAAATTAGAGGAAAAAGAGATTATTTGCATATACTTTTTTGGCAGGAACTAAACTCCAGATTTCAACATTTTTCAGCAATTAAAAATGGACTTCAAAAATTAAAAAAATGTATGAATTCTTGTTCATTTAAAAGAAAAAATTATACTCATAAACTTCATCCAATTTTACACATTTCATCAGTTTACATCATCTTAAATTCTAAAAACAAATGTGACTTTTATGTCACTTAAGTTGAATAATTTTCATGTTGTTGACCTTTTCCTTTATAAAAGTGTGACACAAGTTTGTACTTTTACCCTATAGCGATATAGGATGTATGCAGGCCATTGTAAAAGAATCATCGAGAGGAGATATACTGATGTACTTATCGGTATAGTGATACTTTCAGTGATGCAGATTATGAGCTACAACGATGCCCAATAGGATTATCGAGATGACTTACACTAATAAAGGAAATGTTGGGGTTAATATATGAACTAAGGAAAAGAACATATTAGGAATACCTAGGTCGATGGCATCAGGCGGGAAAAAGGAAGCTTCATTGATCAACATAACAAATACTAATCAACTCCATCAACAAAGAAAACACTAGTGGCATAATGGAAATCTTATCTTTTTGATAGCCAATAAGGTTATCCATAAGACATATCCTAATGAATGTAAAGTGGTTTGTCGGTGAGTGTTATGATGATAAAAGGCACCGATGTAGCGATAGTAATCAGGATGAGTAATTTTGGGTTTCCTCGATACTCGATGAATATATTGGTGTATCCTATAGCAATATGAGATGTATGAAGGCCATTTTCGGGATTATCAAGATGACTTACACCACACTTGGAAAAAATTTCTATACTTTTTTAAAAATTATTGGGGTTCATCAGAATTTTGACGCACACTAGAAGACAACTAACAAGGTTTGTATACCTAGGACAACACAAAATTCATAGGAATGATAGCATAGTCGTCATCATTTTTGTTGGCATTTTGATGTGGTTTTGTAATAATTCTGATGTGTACTCGATCATCAGAAGTTTTGAAAAAAAAATCACGACAAGGATTCCCTTTGATATTTGTTAGAATTCTAATGTGGTTTTGTCCAAACTCCGACGAAGAGTCGTAAGAAATTTGACCCAAATGTACTAGTGTAGGCATAGGTCCTTGTGTCATCTAGGATCTTGCAATGGATGGTATCTCACTTGAGAGTATGATGGTATCCTCGATGCTATAGTGATGTCCCTCATGAAATCAATCATGTAGTGTTTTCATCCCTCGATACAAACTAAAACATACATAATATTAATAATAAACATTACATTTATATATTAAGTATTATAACTTGCACAAATTTATCTGTTTATACCTAGATCTCCCTCCTAATAGTTTGGATCAAAAGTAGCTATGAACATCGGGGCTTTCCCCTAGGATCCTTCTAGGGGTATGGACTAGCTGGACTTTTCATGTTCTCGATGGCTCATTTCCCTCAAGGGAGGTATCTCTGAAAAGGATCTTGATCATTGACTCTGGAGGAGAGTAATGTCTATTCCCCTTGTAGGATCATCTTCTATGACATCATCATCCTATACCATGGGTGATACCTTTGGCATGTATTCTTGTTTCTCATCCTCTCTATCCTCCTCTTTAGGATCGTCATCATCATCATCATTGTTATTGCTGACACCATCCTCATCCCTGGCTACTCCACATTGTTCTCTAAAGTATGGCCCTGGATCTTTGGTAGGGTAGTCTATTGGGAAGATGGGTTTGATCCCCTCCACACTAAGGTATCTAAGGTATTCCTGGGTTATACCTACATCATTCACTATGGGTGCTACCTTAGTATCCTTCTCTCCCTCTAGATATGTCTCCTTTATATCATCCATGGTAGGTCATGCTTTGGTCTCTGGCCTCTCTATATATCTTTGTCCATGGATATACAATGACACTCATGTTGGAGGAGTGTATGGTTGACCAAACTACTAGATTAATCTATCAAAGTAATATGGAATCACTATGTGGACATGCCTCACCTCTAGATATTTGTGCCTCTACATGCATATCATTTGTACATCATTCCCTCTCCAAGATGGCATGGACCTGTATGGTCTCCATATGACATTAGTACTCTATAATCGATCGAAGGTCACCCTATAGTAGAGTAGATCCCCAAACTTCCCCATACCACTTAGTGGTTAGCCATATGCTTGTGGAATGGTATCATCTATGTCCATGGGGTATCCCACTGGCCTGGTGCATATTATGTGCTCAAAGACATGCATATTTGCAATAATGTGCACACAACTAGACTTTGTCTCTGATATCGCATATATCAACTAAAATTTTAGTATAAGTGGGATAGAATGCTCCTACCCCAGGATTCTACCACTCTTTTTCCCTCCATCCTTCGTACTATATGTGTTAGTGGAGTAGAAAATATGGTCCCCTTCATTTTAGGAGCAACAAAACTAGCAACAAGGCATAATAGCACCTTATTGATCAAAAGAACCCCCACTATGGCATGTAGTATTGCCTTTAACCTAAGTTGATCTCTATAGGTATGAATGTGAGCCCATCCATAATAGTACATCTAGTCTCTCTCTATCTCTGCCTCATCTCTCGATGTGTGGAATCTCACTATCTTTCCTTAGACAAGTAGTCTTAGCATCCTGTATGCATCTTCCAAATTTATTGGCCTCTCACCTTTAGGTAGATGGAATGCACAAGTATCCTCACTCCATCTCTCCATATGTGAAATCAACATGGCCCAGTGAAATCAAATTTGACAAAGACAGTATATACCTAGTAATATCTGACATCTTTGAGCAACTGAATCTCTTGGGGTTCTAGAGATGTGTACTATGATATGAGGAATGACATAACCTCCATGGAATGATGCTCTCGTATTACTGACATATATTGTAATTAAAGATTAGTAATATTTCATTAGTGCTTCATAAAAATCTATCTAGTTTGTAAAAAATAGAAACACCTAGGTACAGATCGATTTCCTAGGTACATGGTCTTTCTTGGTAGAGGTCAAATTTCTACCCACTTATAGGTCGACTTCCTAGGTATAGGTCAAATTATTGGGTATAGGTCAAATCTATCCAGGTTTCTAACTCAAAACAACATAATAAAATCACTACGATCGACATCCTACACCTCAAACAAAAGGAAAAGAATGCCAAAAATAAGGAAAAGCATGGGAATCAATGCATACATCCTCTAAAGGTGTTCCATCTGGAATATCTCTCTGTAGACCCTCTAGTCTCATGGGCTCTAATTGCACTCTCCTCAACATCATCTCCTAACCTTCTTCCTTCTTCACAAGAGCACAATGAATGTAAGAATCACAAATGAGATTCTCAAAAGGTAATAACTAACTTATTTTGACTTTTTAAGGTATCTCTATTTGTGCCCCTTTTTTTAAAGCTTTAGTTTATAGTTCTCCTTACTAATACCTCTCTATAATAATTTGATCATAACTTAAGCTAGGACACTCTGATTTCCACACTGATATAGGTGTTGGAATCATGATTTAGTATCCTTGATTTCCAGATACCTTTTGGAAAATTTAAGAAATATCTTAAATGGTTTTGGAAAGGTATTTGTCAATACTTTTATTTCAAAATTCATTGTGGTAAACATGATTCCCTATTTCACCTTCCTAAATAGCAAGCCAAAGAAAGGGGGCATATAGCTACCCACGAACTTCACCATATTCCTTAGTAAATCCTAGGTGATTTATGATTATCATTAACATGTGGTTTTGCATGATGCGGTTACTAATAGATTCTTGTAGGTTCTATGTGTGGTGGACTTTGATATATACTTTTTCATTTACTAATGTTCTTTCTACCTTAGGTAGCATATGCACGTAGTGTCATATACCGCTAACGTCGAGGCTAAATGTATGATCTTAAAATGTATAAGCAATTGTGTCCTCTACTGTTTAACAATTGTTTAGCACCCTCCTTAGTTGTATTATACATTTGTACATTATATCACTTTGTAGTTATGTTTAATGATAGATTGCAACTAATTTAATATCTTAAAGGAGAGATTGATATACCTTAGTAGTTAATGTATATATGTGATATATTAAACCAGTTAGTTTATTGTCATTGATGTAAACTAGTTTTGACTATACTTATCATGATAGTTACAAACATCTGCAGAAGGAAATAATGATGAAAGATTGAGATATATACATGAAGATGAGATGGATGAGAAAGATATGAATATTTTCATTTGGTAACATATTGATGAGTCTATGACATTATGTTAGTGATTTAATTGCATTACATAATTCTGTTATGGTTTGAAGATCAAAAAACATACACATTTATGTGGTCAATAAATGAAGAATTCAATAAAGACCAAGTTGGAACAATGTACACTGAGAAAGTGTAGTGTATACTGAGTACAATGTTAACCAGGTTAGTTATCACCAACGCATTACGATATTGACTGAGTGAAAGAAACAAATGGAACTAATGACTTCCGACTAAAGATGATGAGATGGACAATTGTGATTGATTGCAAGGTTAAAGATAATGTTTTTTATGATGATAAAATGACTGACAAAATTCAAGGATGATTAGATGAAGGAGAATGAAATGTGTTACTAACACAAATACCGAGGAAGGTTAAAGCGGAAAAATCAACAGTGAAGATTAAGAGGCAAAATATATGGCTGGAAATAAAATGGTTTATTATGTCTATATAAGGATACAAGAGATTCAAATAAAATTCTGGAATGCGCATGAGGAGATTGCATTCATGAGAAATGGTCAAATAGGTTGACGACATAACCAAACAAATCTACAGAAATAATTGAGCGTCAAAGAAAATGAATTACCAAGAAGATCAGAGTTGGAGGATACAAAGAGATCGAATTGGGATTATTGGCCAGAGGTATTTTAAGCTTAGAATAGATATGAAAATCTACAAAATAAGTTGTATTTGAATCAGATCATTACTGTAACAATTTAACCATTGCTATAGATAAATCTCTTAATCGAGTGGACTTAATAGTCTCTATAATTCAATATGACATTCAATGAATGTTGATTATTTTCTTGTTGACCCCATAGTGAATGTTTGGTCAATGGAGAATTATTAGTGATAAATCCTCTAACCAGGTCACACCTCACAATGTGTTTTGTAACCTTTAACAGGGTTGGCTCTTAACCAAGCTCACTTCAAAAGAGTGAATTATTTTGGGTTGCCGGTCCCAAGCGATTTTTCCCCTAACAGGGTTTCCACGTTAAAAATTAAAGTATTATAGTGTATGGATGTGTTGAATTTTTATTTTACTTTACACATTACTATAACTGGATTGATTGGTAAAAACAATATCTAATTTACTGTTATTTGATAGATGAACATAAGCCCGTACAATTGATATATTACCGAGTTGATTAATTGATTTAAAATTTTTTTTATATACATCAAGGAGTATTTGGGACTGTAGAATAACTGGACTTAACTAATTCACCCCCCCTCTTAGTTATCTAACGATTGGTATCTAAGCATAGAGTGCTCGAAGGAAAAGTTTGAAGGACTTAAGCTAAAGATTACAAGATGTATAAGAGAGAGGTGCCAAAGATGAAAAAAACAACTTCTCGACATGGAAAAGCAGAATGAAATTGTATCTATCAGGGTTTGGTGAGTCTGCTACATACTACTTGGAAAATGAGTTTATCTTACCTACTAGACCTTTGACTATTGATTAGATGAGAGAAAGACACGAATACAATGCTATGATGATTAAAATTGGTTCTTCCTTATCAGATGTTGAATTTGAAGATGTTAAGACATGTACAACTGCTAAATAGATGTGGGACAAGCTTACACTAGTTCATATAGGAGATGTGAATGTGTTAAGGGCTAAAGCTGAAAGTCTTAGAGGAAAGTTTGATGACATGAAAATGAAAGAAGGTGAGAACATATCTCGGTACAGTAACCAAGTCAAGGAGTTTGTGAATGCTATCTAAGGAGAAAGTGGTATTATTGATGAAGACACTATTGTAAGTAAAATTCTAAGAACCTTGTTACATACCTATGTTATTAGAGTTTCTTCAATTCATGAAATGAGAGAAGCTCCTGGTAATAATGTTACACTTGATAGTATAATTGGTAGATTGACTACACTTGAGTTGAATAACTTTGAAAATAGTATTTCTTCTACTGTTGAATCTGCATTTATGTCATCTCTGAAAAATTGGTAAATCAAGTAGAAAACAAAAGATAAGAAATGAGAGTGACAGTGAAAGTGAAGAGGATGAACTTGATGAACTTGAAGCATTAATGGATAAGAGATTACAAAAGGGAAAAGGAAGATATAGAGGTAAACTACCTTAGGTATGCTTTAGATGTAAAGAGGTCAATGGGTAAAAGTACAAACTCGTGTCACACTTTTATAAAGGAAAAGGTTGACAAAATACAAATTATTCAACTTTAACAAAATAAAAGTGGCATTTGTGTTTAGAATTTGAAGATGATGTAAACGAAGGGCCCGTTTGGAACACGGCATACAGAATGCTAGATATAGTCAATTCTAGAATATGTTGCAATTCTAGAATATACATATCCTCAAAATGATATCTGGAATATGTGTTCGACCCATTTGGTTCACCTGGAAGATGACCAAGAAGATGTATTTTCTGCGTTTGGGTGCCGCATTTTGGAATTGGAATATGCACTGAATGAGAATTTGTTTTATTAATTTCTTTATAACAATTTGCGATTTTTTCAAATGTTATGATGTTTTTCACATTTTGTTTGTGTTTTTGAATATTTATTTTATTTTTGTATCAAGGTTAATTTCATTTGTACACGATTTTAAATATTTATAATATTTTGAAATAAAATTATGTTTATAAGTTTTTAAAAATTTTAACATTTTGTATAACTTTAAAAAAAATAAAAATTGCTATACAAATTTATAAAATATGTAGACCCAAAATATACAAGTCATCATTATAAACAAGTCATCATTATAAACAAGTCATTTATTTTATTATTTATTTTTTACAAAATGTTGCCAACCCAGCTCAATAGGAGCACCGGTAGGAAAGAGCCGGGTGGAGAAAACCTCCGGTCTAGCCCCACAAAGTCATGAGTTGATATAAAATTACAACTTGAATGAGGCATTCCTCATTACATAATGCAGATATGAATTACAACTTGAATGAGGCATTCCTCATTTTACATAATGCAGATATAGTGTTACAACTTGAATGGTTTTCTTCCATGCAATTTAACTCTGACTTATATGTGAATTGTTCATAATTTTTGCATGCATTTGAGGCCCCAAGTTGATGAGCATGATATCAGTAAGAAAGGCATTTTCAACTTTTCCATTCAAGGACCTATGATACCTGATGCTAGTTATATTAAACAAGAAAATGTTGACAGATTTTTAAAATTATTGAGAGATTTTCACCCCAATAACCACTACCTTTTAGGTATGAAATTATACACTTTAGCGAGACAAACAAAGATAACAGAAATATCACAAGTAGACCACATATCACTAGCATACTTGTAGGCTTGAAATAAGGAAGACCACAAAAGTTAAACAAGAGACAAATAGAAGCCATAGCTGCTTTACTGTGTAATATGGTTTACCCTATTACTTTTGCCTATTTTACCTTTATGTATAATTATGTTTTTCTTTCAAATATGGTTTACCATTCTGTCATTGAATTCTACTTTCATTATATAAAGCTCTGTACCATATCTGGAAAAGGAAGTGTCTGTTGTTAATACAAAGTAACATACAAAGTATATGTTACTTTGTATTAACAAACCTAGACAACAAAGTATATTTGAACTTGCTAGTGATTATATTAAATACTAGTGTGAAAAAGATTCCATATTGATACAGTGTAACAAGCAAAATATACATAGTAAAGTAGCTATGGCTGCTAGCAATCAACACGGAGAGTACTCTCAGTAGATGAAAAAAAGAAATTAACCTTGCAACGCTGCTCAAAGTTTTGACAAAGTCACATCAAGTGTTGCAATAGTCGCTAATGCACCTAGACGAGAACAATGGATTCTCTGTAAATAACCAGTGGCTCACCAGAAACCCTAATTTATACATTCAAGCACTTTTCACTTTTGTGTATAAGGAAGAACCATGAAAGATCGATATAAAGAAAGAAGAGCCCATGTTAGGGCATTGATACTTTGAATAGGGGTGTGCACCAAAGACTCAAACGAAAGCCAAAATTTTACAAAACCCTACCCTCATATTCCACTAACCCATTGCAAAGTTCGAGAAAAATGAAAAAGGGTTACCGTATTGCTTGCAGAGACCAAGGCTATCATTGCAGAGACAAAGGCTATCATTGCAAAGATGAAGACAAGCACTCGCTGCAGACCATGCGCAGATCCGAAACATGTAAAATGAAACATGCAAAACAAAAAACCACGCGCGGACCTGAAATCTTAAATTTTATGCCTGCACGCAGACCTGACGGGATTCCAAAATTGGAATTTGAAAGGTGGAATTAGAGCCTCAAATTCTAATTCCACCTTTTCAAATGGAAGATGGAATGCTCATTTTTTGGGCAAAATTGGAATGCCGAAATTCCAATTCCTTATTGCTAGGATGTACACAAACATGGAATATGAAATTCTGAAGATGCAATTCTGGGATATGAGCTCATATTCCATGTTCCAAATGGGCCCTAATGGAATGTGTAAAATTTGATGAAGTTTATGCCTATAATTTAAAAAAAAAAATGAACAAAAATTGACATAGTTTTTTAATTTTTGAAGTCCATTTTTTTATTGTTGAAATATGTTGAAAATCTAGGGTCTAGTTCCCACCAAAAAACTATATGCAAATAATGTTTTTTTCCTCTGATTTCAGAATATGTTTTAGATGACATGTATATCTAGTGTATAAAAAAGAAAGATTGAATTTTGGTATATATTTTGTCTTTTATAACTATCCAAAGTTGGTGTTATCCGAAATCAATAGTTTTTTGTTCCCACCAATTTTTCCCTATCAACTCTACAACATTGAAATTTTTTTTATATATTATTGAAAATGACTCTCTCCTCTAGTGTTAAATATAAGGTTTAGATTTTTCTAACATGATTTGTTAATTTTTTTTTGAACGAGCGTGTTCTTAAGTGTTAAAGTACCTACTTGAAGTATTTTCAACTTATAATATATTATATGAAATCAAATCATAATAAAAATTACATGACCAAAATCTTGACTCCAAGCTCTACGAAACAATATTTTTAGATTTTACAGAAAGTCTAATTTTGACAGAGAATTCAAATCCAAAAGTGAGAACTTTTGAGAGTCTCCTTTTTTTTCTTATTTGGCTGCCACATGGCATGCCACTTAGATAGGTTCAGGTTCGGTCGGAACCAGTTCGGCTGACCCTAAGGGCAACCAAACATGGTCTCGTGGATGACCATGCCCCTCAAATCTCTTATTTTTTAAAAACTATTTTTTGAATTAAAATATTTGTGAAATTTATAAAATTTGGCCAATGAAATTTATGAAATTCGGCCAGGAATAAAAGATTTTTTAAATAAAATTAATTTTTATATAGTTTTAATAATTTTTTACAAAATTATTAATTATTTTAATTTTTTTGTTTTTAATTAAAACATTGTTCAATTAGTAAGTTATAATTATGAACTTATTAATATTATTTTTGATTTTTTTGGGGAAGAATTGTTTTTTAAATAAAAAACAATTGAGAAATTTATAAAATACATCAAGAATAAATGTTTTAATAGGTTTTTTCAAATTTATTAATTACTTTAGTTTATTTTGTGTTTTTAATTAAAACATTGTTGAATTAGTACTTGAATTGAAGCTAAAGTAGTACTTGAATTATATGGTTTTGTGTTTGCGGGTGAATTGAAGCTCTCAATATGAATAATTTTTGTAATGGGGAATAAAAGGAATAGAACAAAAAAATATGATCGAATAAGGGATGAAAAATGAAAGGTCATACAAAACATAATCAAGATCAACTTGTTGAAGTTTAGGAAGAACCTATTGAAGTTCAGGAAGAACCTATTGATATTCAAGAAAATGCAATTCAAGCAAGGGAACAAATTGGTAGTTCTGAAAGTGGAGATATATCTTTTGGCATAGGCAATTTGATGGAGATGAATGAGGATTCACTTTTCAGTCAAATTTCATCTGAACAAATATTATCTGAAAGTACAATTAAAATGCATTGCAAAAAAATTTGGGATGAATATTTTAAAAATAAAAGTATGGTTAGAAGAGCTCAATTATTTGATAGGTTATTCAAGAAAAAAAATGACTCCTGTTTTGGAGTTGTTGGGTGTTGATAACAAAAAATACTCAGGAGACAGTGTAAATCAAACAATAGTTGAAAATTTGCAAGATGCATTGAATGACATTAACAACTCAAGTCGAGGAGCTGATTTAATAAGTGTTGCATGTAGAGCATTGATGAATACTTTATCTAGTAGGAGGTTGACACAGAGAAAACAAGTACATGCAATTTATGATTTATTGAATGTATCTAGAAGAATTGTTCAAAGATATATCCGGAAGAGAAATATGTTAGATGAAAACATTGAAAAGAATTGGGTAAATATTTGTAGGCTTCCTCGAAAAGACAAAATTTTTGAAGATGCAAAAAAACTGGTCATTGAATACTGGATCGCTCACTCTCGTGTTTCTTCTAATAGAAGGGATACAATATAGATGAAAGATGAAGAGACTGGCATGAAAATTGCACATCCAAAACATTTTATAGATACAACACAAAGTGAATTATTTGAAGCATTCAAGTAAGAATTTTCAAAGGTGAAAATATGTCAAAGAATGTTTGAGAGGTTGCGCCCTTTCTTTGTACGCATAAATAAGGTTCATGAAACTTTTTTTTGTCATTCGAATCATGTTGAGTTTCATCTATACTTGCAATCATATAAAAAATTTATGGCTATTCTTAATTCAAATATGGTCATCCCTGGAAGTACGACATAGTTTGTGAAGTCTATTTTATGTGATAAATTAGAAGATTCAGATGAGTTCAAAGTATAGTGTATAAAGAATGCATGCAATGATTGTGGATATTTGCATAAATTCCCATTGCAAATTGAGAATATTAATGTTTCAACACCAGTTTTATGGAAAAGATTTGAATATGAGACATATCGAACAAAGATTGAAGATGAATCCAAAAAGATTGTATTGAAGCAGAGTGAATTGCCCTAACTTAAGTTGATGACCAGAATTCGTACTCTAATTTATCCACATATCTAGCATTGTCATGGTGCACAATGGAAAGCTAAATAGTTTCGTGATTCCAAAGATTATTTTCCACCTAGTTGTGAAGATGATGACATTGACATAAACATTCATGATCCTATATAATTAGCTGATTATGAGCGTGTTTCTAATTTAGTTGTTATAGGTGCATGCATACACATGTTCTTCTATTTAATTTTAATTTATCGTGCACGTGATGTTTAATTTTAATAGAATCCATTTGTATATAGGTGATATTTTTGCTGTAGTTGCGGATCCTGACAATGCAAAAAGTGTAGATTATTATGTACTAAGATGCACGAAAGAAAAATACAAGTTGGCAGAAGAAAGTGTAGATAATGATGGATAGACATATCCAAATGGTTCAGTTGTTATTCAAGGAACCTATTATCAACAAATAAAGATCGACCAAAATGGTGTTCAATTTATTGAATACATGTGTGGCCAAAAAGTTCTACATTACAGTCACTTGGTTATAGCGACAAAGTTGCAATTTGAGACATTGCAAAAAAGAGGACGTGGCAATCAAAAGTGCAGGTTATATATTGAAGAACATAAAATTTTTTTGGAGATAATAAAAGACAGAGAGGATCTAGACTATATGTATTAGGAGCTTTAGGACAATCTTCTTTTTTTAGTTCTCATACTTTCATATTTGAACTTTCATGTTTGAAGTCATATATATATATATATATATATATATATATATATATATAGATAGTTATGCATGCTTGGTAATTGGTAGTTAGTTACTTAATTAATTATATGTTTTTATGTATGTTAGTTAATTAATTGTATGCTTTGATTAAGTATGTTAGTTAATTATGTTAGTTACTTAATTATGTTAGTTAATTATGCTTAGTTATTTAGTTAATTATGTTACTAACTTAATTAATTGGTAATTGTTAGTTAGTTAATTGTGTTAGTTAATCATACTTTAGTTAATTATGTTTTTGGTAATTATGCTAGTTAATTGTGCTTAGTTAATTATATGCTTAGTTATTTATGCTTTTGGTAATTACATTATTTATACTTAGTTAATTATGAACTAGTTATTTATGCTTAGTTAATTAGTTAATTATGTTAGTAATTTATGCTTTTGTTAATTACATTAGTTAATTATGCCTAGTTAATTAGTTAATTATGTTTAGTTAGTTAGTTAATTATGTTACTTAATTAATTAGTAATTGTTAGTTAGTTAATTGTGTTATTTAATTGTATTTTTGGTAACTATGTTAGTTAATTATATTTTAAAGTTTGTACATGTGTATATATATTTTGAGGGTTCAATACTTTTAATATATATTTTATGTGCATATGTTATGATGCATTACCTCCCCTTAAGACATTAGTTAGTTACTTAGTTAATTGGTTTTTACTTACATGACATTAGTTAGATTACTTAATTGTATTTTAATGTTTGTACATGTGTATATACAAATTAGTTTACATGAATGAAAAATATTCATAACATTAGTACATGGCATAACATAATGTATACATAACACATGTATAAAAATAAGTCTAAAATATGAAATAACACACGAGCATATAACATGTAATGTATCAAACATGTAACATGTAATGTCTAAAATATGTAATGCAATGTCTAAAATAACATGTAATGTATAAAATATGAAATAACAGACAACCATATAACATGTACATATATGAAATGACTAAAATATCTACATGTATATATGAAATGTCTAAAATATGAAACAGCATGAACATATATGTCTGAAAAAACATGTATATATGAAATCTCACATGAAATATCTAAAATAACATGGTTGCTCAACTAGGGCCATGTTTCGATCCATGACCTAATGGTGGTGCACCTCCTCCTGATGTCTATGTACAATAAAATAAATATTTGTCACACATGTACATACATGTATAATAAATTTTAAATACTTATGATCATAGAAAAAATATTTTTGAACAAACATCTCAATGTACCTATGTGTCATGATGTAGATTGCATGGAGTCTGTAAATCTCCATATGGTGCAACATCCTCATCAAGAACCTCCTACATTACACACATATATAATATATATTAATCAAAATTCAAATATATGTGTAAGTTTTTTAAATAAAATAAAAATTTAAATTTAAATATATATACCATAACAACCTCTAATGCTCTCCCGAAATTGCTCAAATTTGAGTCATGTAATGACATCTGTGCAAGATCAATCAGGTCATTTCTAAGCAATGGGGTAAAAAGTTGACGAGATGCACATGATGAAGTGGCCTGAGTGACCTAGGGAGGTGCATCCTCATCAACAATAGTCTGCTGAGGAGTTGTAGGTGCACCCTAAGAACCTGATCCAGTAGATCTAGTAAGAATGGTAGTGACAAACGATGGAACCTCCCTGAGTGGAACCCCACCGAGTATCTATAAGTCCTAATATGAAAATAGTAGATCACTAGATAATAATGTGCCTGTACAATGCAAATGGTCCACATTTGATAAAGCTATAACCTCTATGGGAGATGGTATCTCTACTATATCATACAGATCACCATTGGAGGATGCATCCTATGCAGGTGGAGGAATGATGGAAGGAGAATGCAACATGTATCTCCCTAAACAATTAGACAAAATCTCATGAACTTGTGTGGCGATACTCATAATACTGGAATATACCTCCCTCCTCATTGTGTCATCTGGCACACTCTCTCTTGCAGCTTCTATTTCCAAACCTTTTGGTACGAGCAAAATGTTTGGACCCACCCTTGCCCACTTATTAGTGGGCCTAGGGGCATCAGGCGCTCTGAATCCATTAGATAATCTCCCCCTCCCCTACCCAACATGATCAGGGTAATCTATATAATCCACATCATACTACAAATGAAATTTTGCAAACAATTGTTTGAAGAAATATAGTGGAAGCTCATCCTTTTGGGGCCACTTATGATGAGCAGCCAACCATCAAGGATATATAAATGGTACAACTAGATCATCCTCGCATCTGGTAGTCATGTATCCTCTCACCTTAGCCATGTCTCAGAAATGAGGAAACACGGTCTTCACCATAGTGGTGGAAACATTTGTATCAATTTTCCTATACTTCACAGTGCCAGTAACACTGCGAGACAAAAAAGTATAGAATGTATCAATGCTGATACTATCATATGGGTTGTATGATTGAATTGTGCCAATCATATGAAACAAATCATCTCTAATAATGTTCACCCTATCCCTATTGGGAAGGGTGGTGGATGAAGCAATGGTATGATCCAGAACCTCTATGGCCCGTGTCAATATGTCAATGGTAGAAGCAAATAGCTTCTCTTTGGCCTCTCTAGAATCAGTCGATCTATGTGAGGAGTGGTGACTAGGTACACCCCCCATACACTAGGCTCTCCTGAATCCGCTGACCCTCTACCCGATGCCATGTAATAGATAAAATGGATATATGCAGAAGTATAAATAAGAATATATATCTAGATCTCTACACATGTACATTATAATCATCTAGTTTAAATGAAATATATATATGTACATAAAAATTTAAGAAACATACATGTGTTACAAATTTAATCATCTTGTTTAAAAATGAAATATATATGTACATGTACATAAAAATTTAAGAAACATACATCTTACAAATTTAATTGAATCTAGTTTAAAAATGAAATATATATACATGTACATACAAATTTAAGAAACATACATGTTACAAATTTAAGAAACATACATGTTACACACTCATGTTAGGTCTTAAGGGGTCAGGTATTATGTCTTATTAATCATGTTAGGTCTTAATTGACCTCATATAATTAGTAGGTATTAGGTCTTATTAGGTTGTATTAATCAATTTAGGTGATAATTGGTCATATTAGTCACATGTTTAAAAGTCTTTATTAGTCTTAATCAGTCAATTAATAGGTCCTAATTGGTCAAGTATTAGTCACATGTTAGGTCTTAATTGGTCATATTAGTCATGTTAGGTCTTAAGGGTCCTATTAGGTCTTATTAGTAGGTATTAGGTCTTATTAGGTCATATTAATCAATTTAGGTGCACTAATATGCCCTATTAGACCTCTTATTACTTCTTAAGGGTCTTATTAGGTATTAATTGTCTTATTAAAGGTATTATTAATCGTGTTAGGCCTTAATAGGAAATATTAGGTCTTATTACTCATGTTAGCTCTTAAGGGGTCATATTATGTCTTATTAATCATGTTAGGTCTTAATTGGTCATATTAGTCACGTGTTAAGTCTTAATCAGTCTTAATTGGTCAATTAATAGGTCCTAATTGGTTAAGTATTAGTCACACGTTAGGTCTTAATTGGTTAGGTATTAGGGATTAATAGGTCCTATTAGACATAATTTGTCTTAATAGGTCCCATTATTTCTTAAGGGTCCTATTGGGTCTTATTAGTAGGCATTAGGTCTTATTAGGTTGTATTAATCAATTTAGGTGCTAATATGCCCTATTAGACCTCTTATTAATTCTTAAGGGTCCTATTAGGTATTAATTGGTCCTATTAGATGTTAAGGGTCTTATTAGGTCAATTATTAATCTTGTTAGGTCTTAATAGTCCTAAATGTTAGGTCTTATTACTCATGTTAGGTCTTAAGGGGTCCTATTATGTCTTATTAATCATGTTAGGTCTTAATTGGTCATATTAGTCATGTTAGGTCTTAAGGGTCATATTAGGTCTTACTAGGTCGTATCAATAAATTTAGGTGCGTTAATATGCCCTATTAGACCTCTTATTAGTTCTTAAGGGTCCTATTAGGTATTAAGTGTCTTATTAGGTCTTATTAATCATGTTAGGTCTTAATAAGAAATATTAGGTCTTATTACTCATGTTATCTCTTAAGGGGTCATATTATGTCTTATTAATCATGTTAGGTCTTAATTGGTCATATTAGTCACATGTTAAGTCTTAATTAGTCTTAATCAGTCTATTAATAGGTCCTAACTGGTTTAGTATTAGTCACATGTTAGGTCTTAATTGGTCCTATTAGGGCTTAATAGGTCCTATTAGACCTAATTGGTCTTAATAGGTCCTATTAGTTCTTAAGGGTCCTAATAGGTCTTATTAGTAGGTATTAGGTCTTATTAGGTCATATTAATCAATTTAGGTCCAGTATTATGTCTTATTAATCATGTTAGGTCTTAATTGGTCAGAGAGAGAGAGAGAGAGAGAGAGTTCATGTTGGTTTCTAGTATTTTGGTTTATGTCAGTTTCTAGTGCTAGGGTTTATGTTGGTTCATGTTCTAGTTTCATGTTGGTTAATGTTAAGGTTTATTTCTCAATTAGGTTTAGGGATCTTTTTTTAAAATAGATTTATGGTTAAGGTTTGAATGTTTATTTAGTATTAAGGTTTATGTTGGTTCATGTCACGTCTCAATTGGTCAGACAAAGAGAGAGTTCATGTTGATTTCTAGTAATTTGGTTTATGTTGGTTTCTAGTGTTAGGATTTATGTTGGTTCTTGTTCTCTAATTTCATGTTGGTTTAATGTTTTAAGGTTTATTTCTCAATTAAGTTTAAGGATCTTTTTTTAAAATAGGTTTATGATTAAGGTTTGAATGTTTATTTAGTGTTAAGGTTTATGTTAGTTCATGTTTCTAATAATTTGTAACATTTTTCTAATGTTTTGTAATATTTTCCTAATGTTTTAAAACATATCTAATAAAACTAAATTAATTAACTAACTAAATAACATATTTTCTTAACTAAAAAAATATTATATTAATTAAATAACTAAATCTACATAAAATCATATTATTTAATTTCTACAATTAAAAATAATAAAATTACGTAAACAAAAACAACTAATAAATTAACTTATTATTAAAATAATTATTTCTACAACTAATAAATTAAATTTTTTATTAAAATTATACTAATTTAATAATAAATTGACAAGTATAACTAATAAACATTAAAAAAACATTAAAAAACATTAAAATAAAAAAGGGTCTACCTATTTCTGCCAAAAACCCCTAAGGAGCTCCTATAAATCTGCAAGCCACTCCATTCAAATGAGCCCACCCAACCCTTTTTTGGGGTTTATACACTTTTTTAGGGTTCCGACCAGAACTTTTTTGGCAGGAACTCTTTTTCCACATCGGCGCCACATGGCACCTTGTGTGTGCCACGTAGCTCTAGCCGAAATTGTTTCAACCAGAACTATTTCAGTCGGAATCCTTCAAAATGTCATGTAGTGCGACACAACTTTGTACTTTTACCCCAGTCATATTGCTGCTAGATGTCCTAATAGGAAGGAAGATGAGAAAACAAATGAAAAATCTTATGAAAGGAAGCATGTCAGAAGACATTACCAAGATCATAGAGGTAACTAACAGTATGACATAAGAGGTAACTGAGACTACAAAGATAAAGGCAAGAAGAAATTCTACCTTGTTGAAGATGAAGATGAAGATACCGACACTAAGACTGATGAAGACATAGAAGTATTTGTGGCTTTGAAAGAAGATTAAGAAGAAGAAGAAATGTATGTTGAAACAATATTTATTTCTAAAGTTAGCAATAATGATACATGGATTATTGATAGTGGCTGTACACATCATATGATTGGTGATGAAGAGAAATTTGAATACCTTGAACATTATAATGGAGGATCTGTAAAAATGAGAAATGATACACCTTGTCTAGTGAAAGGAAAAGGGTCTATAATGTTGAACAATAAGATCAGATGTGAGAATGCATATTGGGTGAAAGGACTTAATTTTAATATGTTGAGTGTAGCACAACTGAATAATATAGGTCACTAAGTTGCATTTGAAAATAGAAAGGTGAAGATCTTTAATGAAGTTGGAAAGCTAGTCAGTACTGGTGAACAATCTAAAGGTAATTTGTTCTATCTTGACAATGCTAAAATTTCTTGTTTGTTGGATAAAAATAAAAATGTATGGTTGTGGAACAAGAGGTTATGTCATGTGAATCTTGACAACATAGTTAAGATTAGTAAGAAAAGGATCTCGAGTTAGAGGTTTATCGAGCATATCTAAACCTGACCATGTTATGTGCAAACAATGTCAAATGGGAAAGATGTCAAAATATAGTTTTAAGAGAAAACACTTTTCATCTAATGCTATTTTGGAGTTAGTTCATACTGACTTGTGTGGTCCTATGAGAACTTAGAGTTATTATGGAGACAAATATTTTATCTTATTTGTTGATGACTTCTGTAGGATGATAACTGTCATGTTCTTGAAAGAGAAATATGAAGCTTTTGAGATGTTTAAATGGTATAAAGCTAAAGTGGAAAGAGAAACTGGTAAAGAACTGAAATGCTTGAGATTAGATAGAGGTGGTGAATTTATTTATGATGAGTTCACTAATTTTTGTAATGAGCATGGAATCAACAGATAGGTTTTTGCACTGAGGACACCCCAGCATAATGAAAATGATGAAAGGAGAAATAGATCAATTGTGGATTGTGCTAGAACACTTATGATTGAAAAATATGTTGCTCAAATGCACTAGGGAGAAGCTATTAGTACTTCTGTTTACACATTGAACCAAGTTCAACTGAAGAAAGAATCAAATAAGACACCTTATGAATTATGGTATGGTTCCACACCTAATGTGAGTTATTTCAGAATATTTGGAAGTAGATGTTACATTCTGATAGAAGAAAGAAATGAAAAATTTGATTCAAAAGGTGATGAAGGAATATTCTTAGGATATTCTACTAAAAGAAAAACTTACAAATGTTTGAATAAGACTACTAAAAAAATGATTGAAAGTGCAAATGCGAGAGTTGATGAATTTTCTGAGAAGAATGATGAACAAAGTAAAAAGGAACTAGAAGACTATGGTATATTTGTTTACATTGAGTAAACTGACACTCTAGCTGAGCAACAACCTGACCTTATCGAGAAACAGGGTAATGCTACCGAGCAACTATCTTTATAGACCAAGAATCAACAAACTATTACCAATGAAGATCATGATAATGCACCAAGTGGAGAACACATTGAAGAACAAATAACTAAACTTGTACCTGCTAGATATGTACTAAGACATCATCCACAAGATCAGATATTTGGAGATAAGAGAGCTAGCATGATGACACAAAGTCAGTTGAGAAATAATACATGTTTAGTTTGTGAAATTGAGCCTAAAACTCTTAGAGATGCACTTGAAAATGATGAATGGATTAAGGTCCTATCAATGAAGAGATTGTGCAGATACAAAAAAACAAAACATGGACATTGGTATTGAGACTGAGAGACAAAAATGTGATTGGAACCAAATGGATATTCAGAAATAAATTGAACGAGAATGGAGATGTTAGAAGGAACAAAGAAAGACCAGTATGAAAAGGTTATGCACAAGAAGAGGGAATTGACTATGGAGAAACTTTTTCTCCCATTGCTAGACTTGAAGGAGTAAGAATATTGCTTGCATATGCTACTTACAAAGGATCTAATATTTATTAGATGGATGTTAAATCTGCATTTCTAAATGGGATAATTGAAGAATAAGTCTACATTAAACAACTTGAAGGTTTTGTTGATTCTAATTAAAGGAATACGGTATGTAAGTTACACAAAGCACTATATGGACTTAAACAAGCACCGAGAGCATGGTATGAAAGACTTCATTCCTATCTCATTAGTATTGGATTTGTTAGAGCCAGTGACAACAACAATTTATATTTGAAAGGTGAAACTAATGACAAGATTCTTATTGCTGAAATTTTTGTTGATGATATCATATTTGGAGGACATGATAACTTATGCAAATCATTTGCTGATGAAATGAGGAAATAATTTTAAATGTCAATGTTTGGAGAGGTCAAAATTTTTCTTGGATTGCAAATATTACAACAGAATGAAGGCATGTACATTACTCAATCAAAATACATCAAGGAAGTATTCAAGACATTCGGTATTGAGACTCAAAACTAGTCGGTACACTTATGGTCACCAGATGCAAATTGACAAAGGATGACAAGTCAACCAAGGTAAAGAAAACATTGTATAGCTCAATGATTGACAAATTAATATATGTTGTGCATAGTAGACCAAATATTGCACATGCGGTTGGAATAGTAGCAAGATTTTCTGCTAATCTTAAAGAATCACACTTGACTGCTGTGAAAAGAATTTTGAGATACTTGAAAAACACTAAGAAATATAGTTTGTGGTATAAGAAAGAAGAAAAAATTGAACTGAAAGTTTTTACTGATGCTGATTGGGCTAAAAACATTGATGATAGAAAGAGCACTACTGGTGGAGCATTCTTTTTGGGAGAAAGATTGGTTACTTAGATAAGTAATAAATAAGGATGCATTACTCAGTCCACTGCAGAAGCAAAATATGTTGTTCTTGCTGCTAATTGTTCTAATATCAAACTTGGATAAAATAACTTTTGGAAGGTATGAATGAGGAGATCAGTGACCCAATAATAATATATTGTGATAATATGAGTGTAATTAATAGTTTTAAGAATATAGTGGTGCATGCAAAAAGAAATAATATATCTATAAAGTATCATTACTTGAGGGAACAAGTATAAGAAAATAAATTAAGATTGGAGTATGTGAAATCACAAGAGAAACTTGCTGACATATTTATTAAACCCTTACTGAAGGACACATTTGAGTACTTGAGAGGTAGACTAGGGGTCCATCCCCTGTCTATCAGTCACTAAGATGATTAGGAGGTTGTATCAACCTATATTTTATCAAAATATCAAATGATGTTGATGAATGATGTTCACACTTTGGGTTTCGTAAGTTTGTGAAAGCTGTAAGACAAACGAAAACTGCATATCAGTACATGCAAGGTACTTAAATCTAAACTGAACAACAGAAATATTGAATTGTTTACTGAAGAGCTAATTTATTTTTGACATTGTTGTCAAAGGGAGAGAGAATATCATATGAAATACACAAAGGGAGAAAATGATATATCTATCCACTGGGAGAGAGAATAATAGAGAGATACCAGAGATTATCGAAAGGGAGAGATGATGATGTTGTGTAACTTGGTTAAAGATATTAAATTCGTAAGATAGAGAGAGCTTACCGAGACACATCATATACATACAGAGTTGTAGAACAAATGTTTGGTATTATATGACATATTTCATATTGTGTTTCCATCAATGCCAAAGGGAGAGATTGATAGACTGCAATTGATTGAATATCTTAAAGGAGAGATTGATGGAGAGATTGATATACCTTAGTAGTTATATATATATGTGATATATTAAATCAGTTAGTGTATTGTCATTGATGTCAACTAGTTTTGACTGTACTTATCATGATGGTTACAAACATTTGAAGAAGGAAATAATGATTAAGGAATGAGATATCTACATGAAGATGAGATGGATGAGAAAGATATGGATATGGTATTCATTGTGAAACTTATTGATGAGTCTATGACATTATGTTAGTGATTTGATTATATTACATAATTCTGTTATGGTTTGAAGATCAAAAAATGTACAAGTTTATGTGGTCGGTGAATGAAGAATTCAATATAAACCAAGTTGGAAAAGTGTACACTGATAAAGTGTAGTACATACCGAGTATAGTGTTAACTGAGTTAGTTATCACTGATGCACTACGATATTGATCGAGTGAAAGAAACAAAGGGAACTAATTATTACCTAATAAAGATGATGAGCTGGACAATTGTGAATGATTTTGAGGTTAAAGATAATATTTGCTATGATGATCAAACAATTGACAAAATTCAAGGATGATCGGATGAAGGAGAATGAAACATGTTACTGACACAATTGCCGAGGAAGGTTAAAGTGGAAAAATCAACGGTGAAGATTAAGAGGAAAAATCTACAGCTAGAAATAAAATGGTTTATTATGTATACATAAGGAGATGAGATTCAAATTAAATTCTAGAATGGGCGTGAGAAGATTGCATTTATGCGAGTTGGTCAAATAGGTTGAAGATAGAACCGAGAAAATCTACAGACATAATCGAGCGTCAGAGAAAAGGAATTACCAAGAAGATCAGAGTTGGAGGATACAAAGAGATTGAATTAAGATTATTAGCTAGAGGTATTTTGAGCTTAGCATAGATTTGAAAATCTACAAAATAAGGTGTATTTGAATCAGATCATTATTGTAACATTTTAACCATTGATACAGATAAATCTCTTAATTGAGTGGACTTAACAGTCTTTATATTTTAATATGACATTCAATGAATGTTGATTGTTTTCTTGTTGACCCCATAGTGAATGTTTGGTCAAGGGAGAAATGTTAGTGATAAATATTATAACCAGGTCACAGATCATAGTATATTTTGTAGTTCCTTTAACAGGGTTGGCTCTTAACCAAACTCACTTCGAAAGAGTGAATTATTTTGGGTTACCGATCCTAGGTGGTTTTTCCCCTAACAGGTTCTCCATGTTAAAAATCAAAGTGTTATATGTGTATGGATGTGTTGAATTGTTATTTTACTTTACACATTACTATAATTGGATTGATCAGTAAAAACAATATCTAATTTACTATTATTCGGTAGATGAATAGAAGGGCACAATTAATATATTATTGAGTTGATTAATTGATTTGAAAGTTTTTTTATATATGTATCAGGGATTATTTGGGACTGTGTGATAACTAGACTTAACTGAATCACCTCCCCTCTTAGTTATCTAACATTTAATTCTAATTTTCCTTTCTCATTGGTGTAAAAGTTGAGGTAGGAGTTAATCTATGTGCATCCTCCTTTACTTTTTCCTCTCTATCTTGTGCAAAAATTGAGATAGGAGTCAATTTGTATGCATCCTCCTATATTTTTCCTCCAATCACAAAATTAATTTCTTCTTAGGTCCTATCTTGGTTAATTCAAGATTTGGATTCCTTTATGGTCAATTTTTCCACTTATCTTTTTGATTCTCCCTGAACCACTTAACATTTCTTAAACCCCACACCATTTGCCTTGAAATTAACCCTTTAAGGTATAGGTCACACTTGGGGTGACCTATACCCCAAGGGTTTAATTTTGATAAATTTTGAGGCCTCTTGTGGGATATTTTATTTTTCCTACCTTGTGGGGTTGACCTTCACAAATTTGAAGCCCAAAATGACTATAAAATGACTCGTTTGCTTCATTTTGAGATAAGATAAGAACACAAGAGAACATTAGGAAGCACAAGGTGGACATCCAAATTTTAGAAACAATAAATTGCGAGGTGGAAGCCTAAGTTTTTGATGTTATCCATTTGAAGCAGTGGTTGATCATCACATTCAAGCATTCTCAATCAAGCATCTACATTTCCAATCAATCATTCAAGACATCATCATGGAGTTACAAATGGATTTTCAAGATGGCTATGAGTATTTTTTCCCTTGGCGGATTGGTATGGTTTCCTTTTTATTTTTTCTTCATATTTATTCAATCACATTTTCATGCATTTATATACATTTTGATTGCATCTACATGCTAGGATTTCAATCTTAGGGTTAGATCTTGGCATTTTACATTACTAGCTCCTTTGCATTATAGACACACAATCTAGATACATGAGCACTATCACACTTTACACTTTTCTAACAGCTATTTATGGAGGTGGAAATCAATAAAATGGGGGGTTGACTAAGGCAAAACCCTATATAACCATCCACACACATATTTTCTAGATTTATAGGTTTTAGAGCTCAGATTCACTAACAGATATGGATACAAATTTGGAAGTTTGTCCCAGATCTATTTTTCCATTTTAGACTTAGATAGTTTCAAATATAGGTCACCTCAACTTTGACCTATATCAGGGAAATTTGACGTATACCCTAAAAGTTGACCTATACTAGGGAGAAAAAATGAGAATTACCCAGTTTAGATTTTAAGTTTTCAAGGTTTTCAATCCATAATTTAGGTCATTTCGGGGCTCTGATAGTCAGAGAATCAGTCTCAACACTCATTCTTAGTCTTCCATTCTAAGGTGCACACGTTCCTATCTTCCTTTCTTGCATATACTTTCATATTTGTAGGCATGTCTTTTACATTACATTTAGGAATCATAAGCTAGAAAATCTGAGCCTTCTTAGATTTAGATCTCATTCTTGTACCCTCGCTCATTTGGTTGTACTTGTCAGATCCATCCCATTTTGGTAAGGGTTTTCTCCCCATGATTTGCTAATGTATATGTTGAAGCATAGTCTAACATCATTTTATCACTATTTCAACCTATACAAACTCAAACACTAAATCAAGTACAAATTCAATTTTCTAATTATGTCCACATTCATCCCCATCATCTAGGAATCCATCAAGAGTCTCCATGAGTGACCCCACAATATTGGATTACACTTTCTGAACATCCTCTTGTTGTTGTTGCCTTTAGCCTCATGTCTTGTCTTTGTTATTCTCTAAAACACAAATCCTTCATCAATTTTCGCAATGCGAGGTGAGATGTCATCGTCACATGAGTCATTTCTAAGTACCATAGAACCAAAAAAGTGTGTTTCACCTTTATTAGTAGTAAAAATTATATTCTTCAACTTTCCATCAATGAAATCTTTAGCCCGTTGAATACAATTGATCTACAGATGTATAATTTTTTGAAAATACTAAAATTTGAATTCTTTTATTGTTGAAATGTTAGACTTTTTGTTAGAAACCAAAACACTTTACTCAATAATTAAATGACCTCTATTTTCTCTACTTCCTCCATAAATTAGAGAGGAAATTATGATCTCCAAACTAGGATTCATTTTGTTCAATGTAAAAACAATATGATCAAAACTTGAAGGCATACTACTTAGTAAGATCACCTTGACATCATCATCATTGACTTTGGAGTTTACACTTGCAAGTTGATTAAGGAGAGACCAAAACATGCTTATATGTTGAATACTATTGTCTCCCTCTTTCATCTTCAACCTGAACAATTTTTTTGCTTTATGGAAATTTTGAAATTAGAAGCTTGTGAACCAAACAAAATGTTAAGCCTATCCCATATTTCTTTCAATGTCTTCAAGCGATTGATGTGATGCAAACATATATCTAATAAACCAAGGGAAAATAATGTTGCGACCCTACGATCTTTAATCATCCACTTTGTTGCTTGACTTCCAGTGTGTTGTATTCTAGCAATTTCACCCACAATATCCCACAAAATTTTTTGAATTAAAAAAAGGTATTCTAATTTCCCATGTATAAAATTTATACCCTTCAAATTTGACAATAGTAATTATTTTATCCATTATCCATTATCCATATTACTCAAAATAAAGAAACTACATAGTTTTTTTTTAATACAACCAAGGAAATATATTAACTCAACCTCTAAAACACACCTCCTATATGTCATTCACCCCATATTCAAATCTGTGAACTATACGATGCACGATCTCATTTCTTTCTTCCCCTCCACTCCATAATTTCAAGCCATAGTAACGGAAACAAGATTGCATAATATGGTTGTGCGAATATTTGGAGGAACATAGAACCACAATATGATTTAGAGATATCGATATCGGAACTCATAGATCGCAACTAATAATTAGCAACAAATTTAAAGGCATTAAAAAATGTGACATTCCAGAAAAGATCAAGTCTTCCTCTTCAATATTCATACAAGAATCTCTGCAAGTCTACACGATGAGTATCACCAATCATTTCATTCCTTGCGTTGAAATTTCCATGTTCAGAGTGTCTGTTTGACCAACTCAAGTTGTTAACTTTGCTAGCCTAGTCCAAAACATAACTCAGTCCAGCAACTTGGTCCTATCACCTCCCAATAGGAACTCCATTCGTCTCAATGTTTCAAATCCATCTTAGACATCTTGTATATTATTCAAGCAAATCTTTAAATAATGCTAGAGTGCTTCACACAAACAAATCATGGTCTTGCCGCAACACTCCACATCTCGCAGGATCCTCATGGATGAAACACTTAGAATGTAGTAAGCAAGTGCCCAGTCTTTGCATTCCTTCTCCTATCCATATCTCACAATCATAAAGATCGCTATGGCTTTGATACCATATATTATAATAAGAGAGCAAAAGATTATTAGGTAAATTAATGTGCCTTATTGACTCAATCAAAATAACTTTAAATAGGCGCTGCAAGAGAAAGCTAAACTACCAATGGTAGTAACTGAAACATAAGCAGTTTTAATAACTAGAAAGAACCATCAAACTTAAATATGCCAACAGTAGTTGCAGGGGTTCTTGTTCTTCTAGTTGTTGCTGCTAGAAGTTTGGGTAGTTGTTCTTTAGTTGTTAGTTTTGTTCGTGTTGCTATTCATGACTGCCCCCTCCTTGGCAATTTAGTCAAAAACTACAATGTACATGTTGAACTTCATTGTTTGATTTTCCTATATTGCAATGGTACTATGTTCTTCTCAAGTCGTTTTTGTTCTTCTCTTTTTCTTAGATGTTTTATACTATCATGAAATTTTAAAATCTAGGATATATATTTTTGCAAGCAATACTTTCTCTCTGTCTCTTTTCATATATTTTTATATCTATATACTTGTTATATCATTTGTTGATTAAGCATTCAATATGTTAAACATTATTATACCAATAGTTGCAACTTCAAAGTTATAGTTTTGATGATGAGTATCCACAATCAAATGAAATGTATTTCTTAGACAAAAAAAAGACAACACATGTAATGTCACATAGTGCACCAATAATTGACGACTTAGTGTACAACTATTGTCATTTTTGGGGGCCTTTTTCGACATCTCAAGAAAAAGAATGTTGATGTGATGTTATATTTGATGATATGACCATCAAATATTAGATATAAGTAGGGGACTTGTCAAATAAACTTCTAAAAAAATTGAAAGTTATTTGAAATTTATAAATGAGATTTTATGAATTGTGAAGCTAGATTGTTTAACTAATCAATTATCTACCCTAATATCTTTCTCTATTTTCCTTCTTTCTTTCTCTTTACATTTTTTCCTTGCATATCTACCACTACCCTTATCCCGTTTTCTTCATCCCTTTGCCAACCTCTTAAAATATATGCCATAGTTATTAACACTCTCCACTTTAAAGAAAGTTAACAGAAATCTTGAAATATTGATATTTCAAATTAGAAACAAACAAAACACTCCCTTTACGTAATAGCTATCCAGCCATATATTTAGAATATTATATAAAGAACTTTTATAAAAAAAATTAGTATTTTCTCGGCATGATTGGCTAAATATTTGCTTAGATAGATGCAGCCACTATGTAGCACCAAAAGAAACATGTGAGTAAATGAAAAGAAACACCCGATAAAATTGATCCCCACTATAAAATTAGAATGTAATATTTTTTACATGCTTTTGCTGGACGGAAACGTCTAAGCAGCATACTAAAAATCATAACTAACCAAGGGGACACTTGTTTTTTCTTATATTCCCCTCACGCGTCCTTCTATGTGAAGATAAATAATTAGACCAGGATAATAGCCAGAAATCATATATTTTATCAATCAGTAAATCAAGAAATATATCACTCGCTATATTTCATCTTGACATGCAATAAATGAATGATTTTTAATATAAAACAAATGAACCTATCAACTGAAAATAAGTGAACCTATCGGTTCTCCACAGTAACGATAATTTCAAAAACATATAATCTATGATATGGTTTATAAAGTAAAGCTATTTACGACCACAAAAATTGACTAACAAATTTTACCTATCACATTTAAGCTCTCCCAAGAAAACCTTTCTTGTATGACTGTATTCCTGATCTCTGGCCTAATTGTATAATTGTATTCGTCATCTTTTACCTATTTTTCCTACTCCATTTCTTGAAGATGCGGAAAGATAAGAACTCTGAAAATAAATTTGTGTAGCTTACTGTTCAGCTGCTCAAAAATACAAATATCTCCTTCCTTTATATTGTTATCACGTGTAAAATATTTCCACCCCCCACTGAAGGTAGGGGTATTGTTCTTCATAACACATCTTACCCTCCATTCCTTATACTTTCCATTCAAAAGTAGTACTTCACTTGTTTCTTTCGGTAGTTGAATTAGATATTTGTATGTTTGTGGGAACGTCTGCAATCCCAAACCATGAAAAAATTGCCAAGTTATTTAAATCAATGAATTGTTGGATTGTCTTCATATATAATACGCTCTTTTAGATTCACACAAATTCAGATGTCTATTTTATACTATCAGAAATCTATAGAAAAAATGGAGACATAATAACATTTTAGTACATTACATATTTCAGCTTGTTAAATACCTCTGTACACTCTCAAACCTAAGTTTAATTTATAAATATGAAAACATATCTAAGTAAGAAAAGGAGAGAATTTGATTCACCAGCGTGCTTGATTTGTTTACATTCCATGATTTCATAATCATTTTATGAAATGGTTTATCCGATTTGAATGAAGCAGCTGACTTCATTGCCACGTGCTTTCGACAGGAGAGAAAATGCCCAGCGTTCTTGAATGAGCGGCCTGCAACAAAAGTAAATTTGTTATAAAAATTACTTTTCAAATCCCTAATTTAACAAGCTCAATAGTTTTGGACAAAAAACTATACAAATTTAACAAGCTCAATAGTTTTGGACAAAAACCTCGCTTACCCTGAAATAAGGATTTCCTTTTTGTTCTTTGAATTTCAGTCACAACTTCAGATTCTTTGTTATCGTCCTCATCAGAAACCAAATCAATCACCAATTTGTTGTCCATTAGTTCATTTAAACTATCCATTTTGTTAGGAGGATATCTCTTATTTGAATCAATGTCTGCTGTTTTAAGATTATTAGGACTGAAATTTCTCTCACACCCGGATCTTCCATACACACGAACCTCTAAATAAGAGTTTCCTACATAGTTAAACACAAGAAAATCTCCTATTTGCAGGCTGTGAGAATTGGCAAATTCTTTCCAGCCATGTCGAAATTCCAGTGTATTGTCTGTACCGTGTGATAACTTCACCTTCCACTCTTGCCCAGTTGGACCTTGCAACACCACATGATTGTCCTTATTATTCATGTGCTGTGATACAAACGCAGGTGGAATGCGCTGCATGAAACACACAACAAAGTTTGTTTCCACAGTTGTAAAATAGAGTACATGAAGTCTTTTTAAAATGAATAATATGATAAGAGAATAAGCATAAAACTCACCAGTTTTTCTTCAAAATCTCCAAGCATAACTTTGAAGAAAGAGACAGACCCATTAAAGCACTGTTTATCATGGCATTTCCCATGAATTTTATAGCATTTTTGACTGCATGTCCCGCACGGTATAAAAAGTTCTCCTTCTTCATCTTCCATGACAAATGACAAACGCAGATATGGTATCAAAAGATAACCCAGCAGAATATTTCTTGCTAAAACCTAATGAAAAAATGAGGAATTAAAAGATAACCCAGAAGAATAGATTGTATAAAAGATAACAAAAAAGGATAAATAACCTTAACTTAACTATGTGTAACCTAAAACCAGGGAAACGTCTAAGCAGCAAACTAAAAAGCATAATTTATCAAAGGGACACTCAAGTGTTTTTTCTCAAATTCTTGACATGTATCCTTCCAGCGTGTGAATGATTGAAGCCCATCGATGTGAAGTTAAATAATTGCACCAGTGTGGCGGCCAGCAATAATATATTTTATCATGCGAGCTATCTCATCAATCAGTATATATCACTCGCTATATTTCATCTGAGATCTGATAAATGGCTGATTTGAAATGTAATTACTAAACGGGCTGAAATTAAGAGAATTATAAATGTACTGGTCGAGAAATGTATTCGAAAAGATGTTTTCGAAGCATACAGATCGAACGGAGGAACATACGTTAGCAGGGTTGATTCTCTAAATACGGCGAGGCATATGATGAGTTTATTCCACACGTGGTGGAGTTAATTATGTTAAAGCTTTCGTTTGGAGTGAAGCCACTTTCTTTGAGGGATGGGAATTATCTATACAGCATCAAAAGACCTGTGACAAGACATTTTGTTTGATGTGTGCAGGGGGTGTTCCTTTTCATTTACTCATATATTTCTTTTGATGCTACATAGTGGGGAGTGTTCCTATTGTTTTCACTTCAGAAAATTATTATTTCAAGGTTTCTAACAAATTTGGGTAAAGTGAAGCAAAAATAGAGAAAGACACTAGGGGAGATGACTGAGTAGTTGAACACTCTACCTTCATAGTTTCCAAAATCTAGTGAACAAATTTTAAATCACCTCTAATTTTATAGAAGCTTACTTGACAAGTCCCTTATTTATATCTGACATTTTGTGGCCATATCGTCAAATATGATATCACATCAACATTCATTTTCTTGAAAGGTCCAAAAAGGACCCCACCAAAAACCAATATGTTATGTTTTATTGGTGCAATGATGTGGCATCACATGTTTTGTACCTTTTTTACATATAAGAAATTCATTCAATTGTGGGTGCTCATCATCAACACTAACAACAAAAGAGAGACAGAGAGAGAGACCAACTAATGACAATATGTCATTATTTGATTATTTGGTCTCTCTCTCTAGAAAGGTAGTCTCTACCTTACATAAATTATTTGGACTAGTACTATTTGCATAGGCCTAACAATTTGTCTACATGATATTCTTGCCAACAAATTCAAAGATGTCAAATGTCCATGAGAAGTTATAATCAATGACTTTGATTTTTCATTTACTAAATAAATAATTTATTCACATAATTAATACAATCTAATAGTTATGTTTATTTTTCCTAATGAATTTAGCAAACATTTATTCAATTTTTATCATTTTATGAAATTTATATTTATCTAAAACAATATTATTATATTAAAATTTCTACTTTACATTTGAATGTAATTTATCCTAAGAATTTATAAAATAAAAATATTTATAATCAATAATTTATATCAATTATGTGTGTGTATAGAGTAACTTCAAAATAATTTCCTACATAGTTAAACGCAAGAAAATCTCCTATTTGCAGGCTGTGAGAATTGGCAAATTCTTTCCAGCCATGTCGAATTTCCAGTGTATTGTATGTACTGTGTGATAACTTCACCTTCCACTCTTGCCCAGTTGGACCTTGCAACACCACATGATTGTCCTTATTATTCATGTGCTGTGATACAAACGCAAGTGGAATGCGCTGCATGAAACACACAACACAGTTTCTTTTCACAGTTGTAAAAGAGAGTACATGAAGTCTTTTCAAATGAATAAGATGATAAGAGAATAAGCATAAAACTCACCAGTTTTTCTGCAAAATCTCCAAGCATAACGTTAAAGAAAGAGACAGACCCATTAAAGCACTGTTTGTCATGGTATTTCCCATGATTTTTATAGCATTTTTTACTGCATGTCCTGCACGGTATTAAAAGTTCTTCTTCATCTTCCATGACAAATGACAAACACAAATGGTATAAAAAGATGGCAAGAATATATCTTCAATACTTAGGCTAAAACCTAATGAAAAAGACGAGGGATTAAAAGATAACCCAGGAGAATAGATGGTATAAAAGATAACAAAAAAGAATAAATAACCTTGACTTAACTTTATGTCACCTAAAACCTGGGAAACGTCTAAGCAGCAAACTAAAAAGCATAATTTATCAAAGTGACACTCAAGTGTTTCTTCTCAAATTCTTGACATGTATCCTTCCAGCGTGTGAATGACTGAAGCCCATCCATGTGAAGTTAAATAATTGCATCAATGTGGCGGCCAGCAATAATATATTTTATCATGCGAACTATCTCATCAATCATTATATATCACTCGCTATATTTCATCTGAGATCTGACAAATGGCTGATTTGAAATGTAATTACTAAACGGGCTGAAATTAAGAGAATTATAATTGTAATGGTAGAGAAATGTATTCGAAAAGATGTTTTCGAAGCATTCAGATCGAACGGAGGAAAATACGTTAGCAGGTCATATGATGTGTTTATTCCACACGTGGTGGAGTTAAATTATGTTAAAGCTTTCGTTTCGAGTGAAGACACTTGCTTTGCGGGGAGGGGGTGATCCTTTTCATTTATCATATATTTCTTTTGATGCTACATAGTGGGGAGTGTTCGTATTGTCTTCACTTTAGATTATTATTGTTTCAGGGTTTCTAACAAATCTGGGTAAAGCGGAGAGCATCAATAACTGCGTATGCATTTTGCAATCAAATATATTGTAACTTGAGAGGGTAGCAACGAGGGAGAAAGAAAATGGGATAAGGCTAGGAAAAAAAATTAGAGAAAGACATTAGGGGAGATGACTCAACACTCTACCTTTATAGTTTCCAAAATCTACTGAACAAATTTTAAATCACTTCTAATTTTATAGAAGTTTATTTGATAAGTTCCTATTTATATCTGACATTTTGTGGCCATATCATCAAATATGATATCACATCAACACTCGTTTACTTGAAAGGTCCAAAAAGGCCCCCCAAAAAAATCAATAGTTGTACACTATGTTGTGTTTTATTGGTGCAATGATGTGGCATCACATGTTTTGTAGTTTTTTTACATTTAAGAAATTCATTCAATTGTGGGTGCTCATCATCAACACTAACAACTAGAGAGAGAGAGAACAATGGAAACAACAAGATAAATATAAGAGAAAACAAGCAAGGCCAACCAAATAATGACATATGGTCTCTCTCTCTCTCTCTCTCTCTCTCTCTAGAAAGGCCAACCAAATAATGACATATAGTCTCTACCTTACATAAACTATTTGGGCTAGTACTATTTGCATAGGCCTAACAATCTAATAGTTATGTTTATTTTTTCTAATGAATTTAGCAAACATTTATTCAATTTTTGTCCTTTTATGAGATTTAAATTTTATCTAAATTAATATTATTATATTAAAACTTCTACTTTACATTTGAATGTAATTTATCATAAGAATTTATAAAATAAAAATATTTATAATCAATAATTTATATCAATTGTGTGTGTATAGAGTAACTTCAAAATAATTAAATACAAATATTTTATAGTATACAGAAGCCTAAAACATCTAAGAAAAGGACTAACACAAGAACAAATTCAAAAGAACATAATCACATTGCAATATAGGAATGTCAAACATTGAAGTTAAACATACATTGTAGTTTTTTATTAAATTGACAAGGAGGGGGCACTAATCTCTTATAGAGAGAACAAAACAACAAATAAAGCACCCTAGTCATTGGTAATTGTAAGAAAGCTAGACTATGGGAAGACATTTGGAACCAAGAAAAACCCTTGCCTAATTATTTATGTCAAATTAAGGGTTGGCTTACTAATCTTTTTGGCACCCAAGTAGAGAATTAAATGTGAATTGGAATGAAGGTAAAGCTAATTGGAAGAACTTTATAGGACATTTGATTCAGGATATGTTTCCTCCTGATGCAATAAGAAGGAAATGGTTGGAGGACCTTGGGTCTTTTTCTCGACTTGTACTTGATTGTGCTCTCTTCTCCCAAGGTATTAAAGACAACTAGATATGGAGGTATAACTCTTCTAGATCCCTTTTTAGTTTTTAAATTTTTTATCTTGTCTTATAGGGCTTTAGAAAGGATAGAAGATAATGAAGATTTGTGCAAACATATCTCGATCCCCAACCTTATCCCAAAAATAAACTGCTTTTGGTGGGTTGTTGCTCATGGTCAAATTCTTACAGTGGATAATCTAAATAGGCATACATTTCCTTTTGTCAATAGATGTATCCTTTGTAAAAATGAATGTGAATCCATTGATCACATTTTTATCCACTAACCCTATACTGCTGATATCTAGCACCTTACCCTGTCTTCTCTCTTTGTGGACTAGGTCTTTCCAAGTACTCTAATTTTTGTTATTTATCAATAGAGTTGTATTCCTTTTAATCACTTGATTCTCAAGAAAATATGGGCTCAAATTCTCCCTTTTATGGTCTGGAATGTCTAGAAGGAGAAAAACCATAGAATATTTAGGGATTAGGAGAGAACCAACTCTACTATGTTCCAAGTCATAAAACAAAAAGATAGAGAAAACCTTAATGCTATTTCCTTCAGGAAGGTTAAGGAGATTCCTACTTTTTATGACTTAAGAATCAAACAAGTCTGGAATGTGCATCAGGACTTCCTCAAAATAGATTGGGCTAACATTTGGAAAAGAAGGCTTACTAGTTGGATTCCTTCAGAAACGAGCAGGATTATATGTAATGTGGATGGTTGTGTGAAAGGGAACCCAAGGGTCTTTGTTGTGGGAGGAGTGATTAGAGACTATAATGGAAATTTTATAGAAGGATTTGGTGAGAACCTAGGAATAGGGACTAATAACCATGCAGAAAGCTATGGATGCTTGGTATGGAATATAATTGTTGAAGGAGCTAAATTTTGATAGAGTTATTCTTGAAAGGGATTCCAAAAATATTTTGACCATCTACAAAAAAAATATGGATGCCCTTGATACATTTCAAGTTTGGTGGATGATTGTAAGAGGATGTTGTCTTCTTTTAACCAGGTTAGACTTATCCATACTTTGAGAGAAGGGAACTTTGATGCTGATTTTATGGAAAATTGGGGGCTCAATGCCCAAGAGTGAGAGCATGCTACTTTTAGTATGTTCCCCCATAGGTTAAAGGAAATTATTGCTAATCAAAGGAAATGAGGTTAGTGTTTTCAATTGTAAGTGGTTGAAAACGTGGTTTGTTATCATTCTAGCTATTCAAGGTTTTTCCCTTTTAATAGTATAATTATGTCGTAGAATATAAGTAAAGCTTGTGTGCTCATACCTCATTGTTTTTTGAAAATTCCCCTATGTTTAATTTGTTTTATGTCAACAAGTATATTCATAATATTTTGGCTAAAGGCGAGAAGGTGATGTCTTTGACTATAGACAAAAAAGGTATTAAAAAAATAGAGATATGGCGAATATCAAGTGTTTAAGAAATGTTAGTAATTCATGTGATAAAAATATCATGTAGGTTGTTGACCTGGAAACCACAAACTTAGATCCTATTTGGGTTGGTGGTTGGATCAACATGGAAGGGATCAATAATGTTAGTATAAGGTAGAATGATATTTGTATTAATTATGATGATGCCACTTTTATTATCAAGGGCATTGGCACTAATAATCACATGGATTTTTTTATTTTGTTTCACGACAATTATCATTTCAAATCTCCAAAAAAATTCTTTTGGGAAGTCCGAACATTAGAGAAATTATTAATTAGAATTATCAAAAAGAGTTCAATCAAAGGGTTTTCATTTACTTCTTCAAGAAGCTTCTACTTTGGTCTAGAAGGAGATAGAAAAAGCCTTTTCTGGTTTGTGTTGTTCAAAGATTTATATGGCCTACTACTATGACTGTGAAAGAGATACATTCTAGCTTTAAGGAAGTATACATATCATGGGAGGTCCGTTAAACAAGGTTGAGAAAAGGGACCGCAAGGAGTTATTGCAAAATGGTGAACTCTGTGAAGAATGTAAACATGTTGGGATTATTAGTTATATTTAGGCTATGAAAGGGTTTAACAAAACCCTATCAATGAAGTTTGTCAATTCTTGGCGTCAAGGAAATATGGATCTATAGGGAGTGTTAAGTTTTGTGTGATGCAAAATCTTATTATCGAGGTTACTGTGCTTGATTGTGACAGTGACAAGGTCGAAAGGAGGAGCAATGGAGACTACAAAAAATACTTGAAGAAATTTTCTAAAAAGGGAGAAACATTAGTGGTTGTGCTGACTGGTAATAGGAATGAGTGTTCCTCCCTTCCTACTCCTTATACTTTGGTTTTGTTGTATGTGATGAAATACTTTACGCTTGAGGGTAGGTTTACTACTTCTCATGGGTATCATTTCCCCATTTTGAATCACATTAGGTACAGTGATAAAACTAATGTAAGGGTCAATGCACAAAGTTGGGTAGCAATTCTACGGAAGTCTTGTAGAAATGAAAGATGTCGCTCAAAACAGGTGCCTGTTTTCAAAAAATAGGTGCCCGTTTTAGATTTGGGCACCCGATCCTAAATTCAAAAAATGGGTGCGCATTTTTTTTCAAAACGGGTCCCCGTTTCTAATTTTTTTTTAATTTTTTAGAATTAAAAATGAATTTTAATACTTTGATTTTTTTTAAAAAAATGGGCACCCATTTTTTGAATTCAAAAAATGAGCACTCGTTTCTTAAGACATGAGTGGGAAGCACACATCCGCCTCAAATTTCGTTCCAAAATTGGTTTGGTTTAGGCTTGGTAGAACCAAGCCTATGCCTTGACCTCCAAAAATTTGGTTAAGGCACTAGAATGCTAGATTTCTGCCTTGCCGTAATTTTTTGAGGGCCTTCCTGATCTTATCTTTTTACGAAAAAAAACCATTAGAGTTCTCACTATCCTAATTTCAAAAATGTAAATTTCATAGTGATGTGATTATTTTTACTATTTTTGCATTATTTATTAGTTAAAAGTGGTACCTAAATGTAAAATAGCGAGGTTCACTAAAACGTTAATAACTTTTTTGTTTTTAGGTTTTTTGGAAAATAAACTATATGACATCAATCAAGATACAATTCTCTTGAAGATAAAAAAGAACTTTGAAAAAATATGAAATTCTCATCAAATTATGGTGGCCGTACACCAGAGGTTTTTAAAATATATTTTATAGTCAATTAAAAATTAATTTAAAAAAATATATTCAATAAAAAAATAAGGAAAAATATGCTCATCAATATTTGTTGTCTTAGGTATATTTCCCTAGAAGGATTTGCAAAAATTCATTTATTTAAGTCAAATATGGTGGTCATACACGGCTATGGCATGGTCCTGAAACATGCATTTTGAAAACATGGTTTTTAAGCATTCCTACTAAAAAGTAATTTATACCATGTGGGTATTTAAATAAATTACATATTTGAAAAGTAGACTCCGAGAACTACATTTTCTATTAATAATTTTTTTTGAGATTCAATCTCTAAGTGCCTCAAATTTAGACATCAATTGACAGGAAATTTGAAAAAAGGGAAAACACTTCCACTTTTTGCCCAAAAGTGGGACTCAACTTCTTGCAGCCACCCATAACCTACTTTCTTTTTTCATTTCTAAGTAATAGTGTCATAAGGGTGATTCTCCTCCTTCACATCAAGGTTTGATCTATATTCTATATCAATTAGTGTTTAGAAATTCTCCCATTAGTAGTAGGTGTCTTACATACCGTCAAAAGGAAGAAAATCAAACTGTTGAAACTCTAAAAGGTTTTGTCAAAATTGAGCTAGTTAGTAGTGAACCTCTCCCTAAGAGCATGAACCATAAGCCTAAAAACACAAAAATAAAGAAAATTTTGTAGGCCCTTTGGCTAAGAAAAAGCCTTCCCCTAGTGTTCTGTTTGAAGAAATCCTCTTAGAAACTACTCTTGTTAAAAGAAAAACACCTTCTAAGAAATTTGTCCCGACAAAGATAGGGAAAACTAAGTTTGGAGATAAAAGTGATTATATTGATGTGGATAAAGAAGATATAGAAGAGGATACCAGTTCTCAGGAAGGATAGAAGTTAGAAAGCCTGGGAGATAAAATATATTATACTAGTTTTGGGGAGCGTAGATCTGCTAGGTTGAGGTTCAAGAAGGAAATTAAAGAGAAAAACCTAGAGGACAATGTGGTCCCAAAAACTAACTAGGAATATGAACCTAAGGGGAGTGAAGATACCGACAGTTCTAATGACTAAAACTATGATAATGAGGAGCTACATGATACTGAGGAAGCCAAAACCCTAGATATAATTGTAAACTTAGAGGATGTTGAGGAGATGGTGAACATGCCTTATACCTTCCCAATTTCTCAAGAGGAAGAATGTTAGAATTCTTAGGTACCAAGAGGGGAGAGGAGTGAATCAATACAAATAGGTAACCTAATAATTCAACCTCCAATCTGATTAATTTTAACAACAACTTCCAAATAGTAAAACATATAACTAATGCAATGAAATAAAAGTAAATAAGATCAAACATCCACACATGCATCATACATAACACAATTATTATTGAGTGGAAAGCCTTAGATAGAGGGAGAAAAAGACAGTGGGGATGACACCCACAAGACCTTTACTGTAGTAAAAATGTTTTCCCTTTTAGGAGCCACAAATATCCTTTCTGAGGGTTCACCCTGCTAGGAGTGACTAGTATGTACTATTAGAAGTACAATGAGATCTTCTACGATCTACCTCATTAGAGTATTTAAAAATATTTTTGCGAGTTCAATCGATTAATAGATTTACAATATAAGACTTGTTAAAGTCCACCCGGTTAAGGGATTTTGCTTGCTACAAGTATTAGGGAAAAATAAGTAATAATCTGGATGTAACACTCCTTGCTTGTCATATCTAATCTATTCTCTTCTCTCTATAACTTCTCTCTAATTTGCCTCTTCTCAAAATCCTGATCGCAACCCTAGAAATCATGAATTTTTCTTCACATAATCAACCAACAACCACTCTCAACAATAGGAGCAGTACCCAATAAATAGTCAACTAGCACCACCTTAATCTTCTCCAAAATCCAACTTTGAATCTTCCTGCTCAAATAATTTGCATCGAATCACATAACACGATGTACAAAGTAATTTTCCTACACCACGTCGACCCAATATAAGATTTACATGTGATATTACCAAGAAAAGTCAAAACCATTTGACCATCCCAAATATCTTCTTGAATCTTCCCTTCTTGCATGGCTCGAATGTATAAATGGTAACTCACCAAATCCTTAACATCTAAGAAACATCATCATAATAACTGTATTCACCACAACATCTATACCAGTCATTGATGTAAGATCTACCATCGATAGCTCAAGAATATAGTGTCTTCAACCTGTAGGCTCTTCTCCTACTATGATGTATGCTCAACAATGAACCAAATAAATTATAGTTGCAACCATGATGTCTTATGATCATGTACATGAAATGTATAAGACCTCTCAACTTAATTCCTTCTTAATCATTATTGATACTAAAATCTCCATATGTAGACGTTCTTCTTGTACACTGCTCATTGTACTTAGTTGATTCCTTCTTACCGGTTGACCACTGACCTTACCAATTATCCTAGTCATATGATATGACTATGTTTGCATCAATGACAACTAGAATCACAACTACCTGTGACCACTCATGAAAATTCATTACAATTCCAATAATCTCCACCTTTGGCATTGATGGAAAATATTGGGTAAACTTTGTCTAACTCTGAATGACTCCCTCTTATGCTATACATCTGAAACTCATATATTGATACATATTTTTCACCTATTCTTACACTCTCCCTTTTGTCAACAATGAAAAAGGTTCACATTCTATCAAATACATCGTTGAAGTTTTCCTTTGGTGTCTTCAATGACATCTCCAATGAATTCTTTAAGTGATTCATCACAATGATCTTCCCATGAAGATCAGATACCAACTCCTCCAAGGAACCCAAAATACTCATGTCAAGTAATCTAATTATGGCTTTTGCATTCTTCATAGTCTATTGTATCACCTCTACTATAGGGGATAATTATTAATGTAGCTTAATGAGTGTTCTCACCCTCTTGTCTTGCTCTGCTTGAATTTACTTCTTCTTGTGTGTGATCATTTTTACTTCTTCACTGTACTCTACTGCAGAGCTTGTGATGAGATCGAAATTTATGACAAAGCTGTCAAGATCCTTTTTTGCTTCATCTCTACTCTTCTCCAAATCCTTGGTGAAATATTAAAGTTTTGACACTTTTGTTAGCAACTGACCAACCTCCTTCAATGTGATTTTAGTGTCATCCGCTAGTCCAAAAAGTGTATGATTTTCTTTTTCTATCTTTTCCACCAACTTCAATATCATTTTCTTCTCATACTAAGATTATGCAAATTTTGTTGTGGCATTTTCACTGTCAGGTGTTTGATCTGAAATGTCCTTAACTAATGTATCTATATGATCAATCATTATTACCTCTATATCATATTCTACTTCAGGAATTAGATGAACTAGAATATCTCTATCTACCTTTAGTACTCTATCATTCTTCTTCTTCTCTTTGGCCTTGTCTCTTTGTACTTTCAACATCAACTATTTAGAGACCTTAAGTAGTTCCTTAGGGTGCAATTTAGTGATATCAATAGGAGTTTGAATATCTTCATCATCATATTCTTCTTCTTCCTCTTCTTCATTCACCAGTTTGGGTTTCTTCTTTTAACTTATCTCTCCCAAACTCAACTTCCTTTGAATTGAGACTATATCTTCAACCTCTTTGTGACTAAATTATTTTTGACCTGTCTTTGGTACGTCAATTTGTACCTATTCCTTAGGTGTATCCTCCTTTATAGGATTCTATTCAATCAATACTTCATCTCCACTGGTTTGACCAATATCTTGAGCTTCAAATTCATGAACTTGTTTAGGGATATAAAAAATGACATCACCTATTATCTCTTTTGGAGTGAATGTGTCATCAAATTGATCATCAATACCTTCTTGTTCCTTTTTTTTCTTGTTCTTCTTCCTTCTATGATTGCAACCTTTTCTTCCATATGTCCATAGTTTCATCATGAACATTGTCTAAGTCACCTACAAGTAGTCTTGCAAATCTATTTATTATCTTGTTTAGTCTTGTCTTTAAGGATCAACTATTATCTTTTATTCTTCAAGATTCAATTATGAAGTTACTTGCATAAGTTCTCTCTCCATGATATCTCCATCTAATTTAATTTCTTCTCTCCATCTTGCATCAATTTATTTATATAGTTGTTTAGGTAGGATATTGTATAGTTCACGGGTGGCTGCAAGAGGTTGAGTCCCACTTTTGGCCAAAAAGTGGAAATATTTTCAAAAATTTTGTCAATTGATGTTGAAATTTGAGGCACTTAAAGATTGAATCTTGAAAAACTTGAGTAATATAAAATTTAGTGCTCGGAGTCTAGTTTTCAAATATGTAATTTATTTCAATAACCACACCTGAAACATGTATGGACACCCTTTTTTGAAGTAAATGAATGTATTTTTGTAAATCCTTTTGGGAAAAGGTACATAAAAGACTGAAGATTGGTCAGAATATTTTATCTTATTTTTTATTGAATATTTTTTTAATTAATTTTTAATTGACTATAAAGTACATTTTTGAAACCTTTGGTGTACGGGCACCATAATTTGATGATAACTTCACATTTTTTCAAATTTTGTTTTAATTTGAAGGAAATTCTATGTAGATTGGTGTCATATAACTCATTCTTAAAAAAATGTAAAAAAAAAAGTTATTAAAGTTTTAGTTAACCTTAGTATTTCAAGTTTAGGTACCATGTTGGCTTGATAAATATTGTAAAAATATTAAAATTTATCATATCACTATAAAATTTATATTTTTATAATCTGCACAATAAGAGCTAAAATGGGTTTTCATTTTATCGAAAAATTCATTCGGGAAGGTGTCCAAAAAATTATGACAAGGAAGAAATTTTATTCTGTAATGCCTTAGCCATTTTTTTGCAAGGTCAAGCATAGGCTTGGTCCCACCAAGTCTATCCCGAACCAAAACCCAAGCCAGAAGGTATGGTTCCCACTCATAGATTTACAAAACGGGTGCCCATTTTTTTAAATTCACAAAACGGGTGCCCATTTTGATTTAAATAACAGGCGCCCATTTCATAAAGAGCCGTTGTAGCCAAAAAATAGGACTGTGGGCCTGATCTCAATGATTGACGAGTTTTCAATAATTTTTTTATTGATCTGTACCAGGCAAACATAATATTTCTATCAACATTCTATACTTTTGTCTTGTTTTGGATCTGACATTCAAAAAAATTTGTTTGAACTCGAATCTTGGTGCAAAAATGGGATCAAACCAATGTAGAAAGAGGCCAACAAAGGTTCTCACATCTGAGGAGGTTGTAGAAAATAGAGAGGAGGCAAAACAAAAATGAGAAAGAAGAGAAAGACTTCAAGACCTAAATAATGTTGGAGCATCGAGTTCAACAATTTTTTCAGAAGAGGAGGACATTGAAGACACCATAATGGATGCAGAGGTTGAGGAAGAAAATTTAGGTGCATCTTCTAATCCAATATTGAATATAGGTATGTCTTCACATCCAAATGTTACAAATTATTCTAATAAAGATGTTCATGATTTGCTAGAAGCAGGTTACAATAAAAATGATTTAAATTTTATTCTTGAAAATAGATTAACAAATTTAAAATTTGCACGTGAAATTTTAGAAATTAGTAATGTTAATCATAATGATAAAGGAATTGAAAGTCAAACCCCAATTGAAACTGAAAATCAAACACCAATTCAGATTGAAATCAACAATGCAGATGTAGACATAGAAACACTGATTGAGAAAGAAACTCATTTGAATGATAATGAAATAAATGAACAATTTCAAATAAAAAATGACGTGCTAGACAATCTGCATGGTTTGGTTTCATGGAGATAGATTAGGACACATGCGAGTAGATTGTTTAGACAATTTTTTTATAATAAGAAATTTGGGTTTCAATGTCAATTAATGTTACAATTAATTAAAATGTCTAAAATGAGAAAAGTGATGAAGAGGTTAGGCATTTATGTGAAAATCAAGAAGAAGGATGAGTCTCTAAAACAAGTTGTATCAACTGTTGCTAGTGCCTTTGACACAATTGGAAAGAAAAGTCATTCTAAAGATAGTAATGCGACACGATGAGCAATAACAATAGCTTTAGTAAACAAAACTACTATTGATAGAAGAATGATTTCAAACATAAGTGGATATCTTAATATTCATCTTAAAACTTTAACAAGAGTTGTAAAGAGAAGAGTTAACTTTGAAAGTGATCAAACAAACCATTTATGGACCTTCAGTGGTAGACTCTCGAGGTTTGACATGAAACTTATTGGTGAAGTCAAAACTTTGATTGAAAATTTTTGGCACGATAATACAAGAGTATCCCCTAATGCCAAAGATGTTCTTAAATTAAGAGTTGGTTCAAAAGTTCGTAATCCACATCCAAAACACCTTTTAGATATGACTCAAATAGAATTGTATAAAAAATTTATGGATGATAAGGTGTTAACTATTAGTATTAGTCAAAGATCTTTTGAAAAATGTAAACCATGGTATGTAAGGATTAACAAAGAAAGAATCACCTATTTTTGCAAAACTCATGTTCAATTTCGTTATCATTATGATATTTTTTGATCTATACATTCTACTATGCATACTAATGAAATGTTGCAGGAATGTGGTATAAATATACCACCTCAAACTGTAAAGGAGTTTATATCAAATTTGTTTTGTAACCCACCTAATGAGCAATTTTATCTTTTGAATGCATGTATCTTTGGTGTATGCGATGTATGTGGAAATCTTACATTATTAGATGAATGTTTGCATGAAAATATTTCATTTGATTTTGGACAACAATTAGTTGATGTACAAAGATTTAAAACTGTCGAGTATCCATTGAAGGATGGAAAAGTTGGAAAATGATGTGACCTAATAACTGCAAAACTTAGTGTTAATCCTTTTATGAATGAATTCAAGAGTAAGGTCGTACTTAAATATGTGAAACACTCACAATTCTAGATGGCTTAATGGACAATTTCACATATGCAAGAATACATTTCCAATTGGTAGTATACTTTCAATTGTTGACTTTGCAGAGAACTACATGCTTGAACCACAAGATGAGATCCAACCACAATATTATAATTCAGTGCAAGTAACAATTTTTGTTCATATTGTCTATAGAGTTGCACCTGATAATACAGAAGAGGATCGGAAAATATTGAGTGTTAGGAATAAGGTGTCTCAACCTTGGATAATTCCTATTCTTATTATTTGTTTTGTAAAATGTATTTCTTGCAAATAATGTTGATGTGTCAGCATCTTGAATTGTGTGTAAGGAGATCATGGCTAAAACGGTTATGATGGATTCCTATGACACGTAAGAGCTATGTTAGGAAGATTCAATGACAGGTGAAGACATGTGGCAACTGATAAATTTGAGTATCGTACACTCTTCCCCAATCATGGGAAAAAATTTTGGGGTTCCTATTTTCTCGGAGAATGGTAAAACCCTAATACAGTTATCTTTGGGAGTAGCCCTAAAAAGTGAAGCGCATGATATAAGCTTTTTTAGGGTTGCGAAGAGTGATGATGCGAGTGTATTGTTGGAATGTTTTATGCTGCCATGATTTGTCTTCACGGTTTTAAAAATCTTCTAAAAGAACTTGCATTGCAAGTGTATTGTAAGCTGTAATAGTTTTGATCAATACATTGTGCAGATTTTGGAGTGCTGAGATTTTTACCGAAAGGTTTCCCCAGGGTATATCATTGTGTCATTCTCTATTTTTCTGTATGTATGGTATGTGGTTGCAATATCTTTGTTAAAGTAGTTAACGAATTTGAAATTGTAAGGATTTAAAAGAATTTGCACAATACTCTCCTATAGAGATTAGCGTAGCAAGCTGTTTCTGTACCTGAGTTTCCTTACAAGTGGTATAAGAGCTTGATCAACTTTTGATCCTAGTTGTTGGGTAGGGTTTTTCGAGCTGATCTCAAGTTTGAGTGGGAGTTTTTTGTAGAGCATTCTGAATCTTATTTGTAGATTGAGATGGCAATTTCATCATATGGAAGAATTGAGGTGGAGAAATTTAATGGCACTAATTTCAAGTTGTGGAAACTCAAGATGGAAGACATGTTGGAAGATCGTGACCTATGGGAAGTGACTTCAAATGCTACAAGACTAGAAACTATAGCTCAAGCAGATTGGGATATCAAAGATCGTAAAGCTAAGGGTCTCATAAGACTCTGTTTAACCGATGCAGTTCTTCTGAATGTTCTAGATGAGAAAATCGTAAATAGTTTATGGGAAAGACTTGCGGCCATGTATCGGGCCAAATCTCTGGTGAACAAGTTATTCCTGAGGAAGAAGTTGTACTCTCTGTGAATGGAGGAAGGTGGATCCTTAACAGATAATTTAAATGCATTTAATCTACTGGTTGCACAGTTGACATCAGCTGGTGTCAAGTTAGAGGAGGAGGATCGTTGCTACACACTTTTGTGTTCTTTACCGGATTCATGGGACCATCTTGTGATGGCTCTCAGAAGCACATTAGTCACTTTCAAAATGGATGATGTGGTGTCTTCGCTGCTATCAGAGGAGATGCGGAGAAAGGCTTCCGTTTCAGAAAAAGAAGCCCTTGCTGTTCGTGGGAGATCCACTGAAAGAGGGAAGAAAAATGACAATAATTTTGACAATAAGGGTAGATCCAAATCCCGTGGGAAGTCAAAGACTTCCAATAAGTCCAAGGAAAAATGTTGGAACTATGATAAATCTAGGCACTTCCGTAAAGACTCCAAAGAGCCGAAGAAGAAGAAGAAAGGTTCAGATTCAGCTTCAGAAAGATCTCAAGAAGATGGCGATGCATTCATCGCAGCTTTGGAAGCCCATGCATCTGATGATGTGTGGTTAGTTGACTCAGGTGCATCTTTTCACATGACCTCTCATCGAAACTGGTTCTCAAAATATGAAGAGTTCGATGGTGGAAAGGTGTACTTGGGTGATGATTCTCACCTAAAGATAGTTGGACGTAGAAGGGTCACTATCAAATTTCCTGATGGACGAGTAAAGGGAATCAACAGAGTTATGCACATTCCAGGTTTGGCATGAAACCTATTATCTATAAGTATGTTGAATGATGTAGGTGTGCAAGTTGTTTTTTTCGAAAGAAGGATGCAAGATGATGAGAGGATCGATAGTGCTTGCAAGGGGTACTAGGAGAGGTACCTTATTTCAGCTAGATGCATGTATTCCTCTATGTAATAGTTCTTCATCTTCACCATCTGAACAAGTAGTGAAGAAATCTGTGGCTATTGGTTTCGATGGTAGTGCAAACACTTTGGAAGGTAAGCTTCCTGCAGAAAAGACAATGTTGTGGCATATGAGATTTGGCCACATTGGTGAAAAGGGTCTCAGAACCCTAAAAAATAAAAATCTCATTGAGGGGTTAAATGATTGCAATCTCAAGTTTGAATTCTATGAACACTATGTCTATGGTAAACAAAATCATGTTCAGTTTTACTCTAGTTCTCACAAATCTTCTGATGTTTTGGATCTTATTCATTCTGATGTATTTGGTCCTGTAAAAGTTCCTTCAATCTCCAAGTCTGTATGTTTTGTATCTTTCATAGATGATTATAGTAGAAGGACGTGGATTTATTTCCTTAAAAGTAAGAAACAAATCTTTAGTCGGTTCAAGGAATTTAAAGCTCTTGTAGAGAATCAGACTAGTAAGAAGATTAAGTGTGTGAGAACTAAAAATGGTGGTGAGTTTTGCTCAGCAGAGTTTGAACAGTTCTATAAAGAACAAGGTATCGAGAGGCATAAGACAACTCCTTATACCCCACAAAAAAATGGAGTTGCAAAGAGAATGAACAGGACACTGATGGAGAAGGCTAGGAGTATGCTTAGTGGAGCTAGTTTACAACAAAGGTTTTGGGCCGAAGCTGTGGCCACTGCTTACTATCTAGTTAACAGATCTCCTACATCAGCCCTTGTTGGTAAGACACCCATGGAGGTGTGGTCTGGTAAGAAGCCTTCAATTAGACATCTTCATGTTTTTGGTTGTGAAGCTTATGCACATGTTCCAAAGGAGAAAAGATCTAAGTTGGAAAACAAAGCTGTTAAATGTATTTTCATTGGATATAGTGCTGGTGTGAAAGGATACAAGCTTTGGGATCCTGTGACTAGTAAGGTGTTGTATAGTAGGAATGTTATTTTCAGAGAGCTAACATCTTCTCCTATTGTGCTACAACTAGATGAAAAAGAAAAGGAAAAAGATGTTGTTCAGTTGCCTCCTACCCTTGAGAAGACTGAACAAAGAGATCATGTTGGGCCTAATGATGAGGAGAGCTCTAGTAACTCTGATAGTTCAGAAGAAGAGGAAGAACAACCTCAACCACAGCCCTTGAGGAGATCCATGAGAGAAAGAAAGCAACCAGAAAGGTTTGGTTATTCTATGTTAGATTCCAGTTGTGCTTTTGCTTTGATTACTAACACTGATGAGCCTAGATCTGTGAAAGAGGCTTTGGGCATGGAAGATGCAGGTTCCTGGATTGAGGCTATGGATGATGAGATGGCTTCATTAGAGAAAAAAAAAACTTGGGACCTTGTACCTTTGCCTAAAGGGAGAAAATCTGTTGGCTGTAAATGGGTGTTCAAGAAGAAATTCTATGCAGATGGCAGTGTTGAAAGGTACAAAACTAGATTGGTTGCAAAGGGGTATTCACAGGTAGAGGGAATAGATTATGGTGAAATATTCTCTCCTGTTGCAAAGTTGACATCCATTAGATTTTTGTTATCTCTTGCTGCATCATATGATTTAGAGATAGAACAGATGGATGTGAAGACAACTTTCCTTCATGGTGATTTGGAGGAAGAGATTTATATGTCATAGCCTGAGCACTACATTATTAAAGGTAAAGAATCCTTAGTTTGTAGATTAAAGAAATCTCTATATGGCTTGAAGCAATCTCCTAGGATGTGGTACCTTAAGTTTGATGCCTTTGTGTTGTCAATTGGATTTTTAAGATCAAAATCAGATCATTGTGTTTATTTTACAGTTGAAAATGATCATCTTCTTATTGTTGCATTATATGTTGATGATATGTTGTTGTTTGGGAAGGGTAAGGGTATGATTTATAATTTTAAATCTCAGTTGTCAGCACAGTTTGAGATGAAAGATCTTGGGGCAGCTAGGTACATCTTGGGTATGGAAATCAGTAGAGATAGGTCTAACAAAAAACTTTGGTTGAGTCAGAGTAAGTATGTGAAGTCTGTGTTCGACAGGTTCAACATGGTAGATTGTAGACCACTATGTGTTCCTATTTTTGTGAGAACAAAGTTATCTGTAGATGATTGTCCAAAATCTCCTAGTGAGGTGGAGGACATGAGTAGAGTACCTTATGCTAGTGTAGTTGGTAGTCTTATGTATGCTATGGTCTATACTAGACCAGACATTGCCCAAGCAGTGGGAGTCCTAAGTCAGTTTATGGCTAACCCTAGACGGGTACATTGGGATGCAGTTAAGCGAGTATTTAGATATTTGAGGGGTACATCAGATTACTCCATATGTTATCATGGTAACTCTTCTGGATCTCTGCATTCAATTTGTATTCGTGGGTTTGTGGATTCAGATTGGGTAGGTGATATTGATAGCAGGAGATCCACCAGTGCTTATGTGTTCACTATGTTTGGTGGTGCCATTAGTTGGATGAGTAAGCGACAACCTGTGGTTGCTTTGTCCACTATAGAAGCTGAGTACATGGCTTCTACTCATGCTTGTAAAGAAGCCATTTGGCTTAGAAGATTATGTTCTGATGTTGGTGTTGATGCAGAATAGATTACTATTTGGTGTGACAGTCAAAGCGCTATTTGCCTTGCAAAGAATCCAACTTTCCATGCTAGAACGAAGCACATTGATGTGCAGTTTCACTTTGTGAGAGATATGGTGGAAGATGGAAAGGTAAATTTGGAGAAGGTAGATACTGTGAAGAATGTTGCAGATGCATTAATGAAACCAGTGGGCACTGAGAAGTTTAGATGGTGTTCAGAGTCTATGGGCCTTTTGGCCTATAGCGGTTAGTTCCTGTTATGTTCCTATTGCTCTTACAAGGTGTTCGACAAGTGGGAGAATGTTAGGAATAAGGTGTCTCAACCTTGGATAATTCCTATTCTTATTATTTGTTTTATAAAATGTATTTCTTGCAAATAATGTTGATGTGTCAGCATCTTGAATTATGTGTAAGGAGATCATGGCTAAAACGGTTATGACGGATTCCTATGACACATAAGAGCTATGTCAGGAAGATTCAATGACAGGTGAAGACATGTGGCAACTAATAAATTTGAGTACTCTACACTCTTCCCCAATCGTGGGAAAAAAATTTTGGGGTTCCTATTTTCTCGAAGAATGGTAAAACCCTAATAAGGTTATCTTTGGGAGTAGCCCTAAAAAGTGAAGCGCATGATATAAGCTTTTTTAGGGTTGCGAAGAGTGATGATGCGAGTGTATTGTTGGAATGTTTTATGCTACCTTGATTTGTCTTCAAGATTTTATAAATCTTCTGAAAGAACTTGCATTGCAAGTGTATTGTAAGCTGTAATAGTTTTGATCAATACATTATGTAGGTTTTGGAGTGCTGGGGTTTTTACCGAAAGGTTTCCCCAGGGTATATCATTGTGTCATTCTCTATTTTTCTGTATGTATGGTATGTGGTTGCAATATCTTTGTTAAAGTACTTAACGAATCTGAAATTGTAAGGATTTAAAAGAATTTGCACAATACTCTCCTATAGAGATTAGCGTAGGAAGTTGTTTCCGCACCTGAGTTTCCTTACAGAGAGAGTATCATTTCTATATGAGTGATAATAAGTTACACCAATCAGAGTTTGTCTAGTATTTCTTTAAGACCTTTTATGAAAATTTAAGGGAGAGAAAAATTCATATAACACAACATCTAATATGGTCAGATAATTGCACAGGGCAACTCAAGAATGCTAGAATGTTTTATTGGTTGAGTAGGATGCACAAGAAAATAAATATCCAACATATCTAGAGTTTTTTTGAGGCTGGACATGGGAAGGGAGAACATGATGGTGCTGATGCATGTGTTAAGAGAGCCCTTTGTAGAGAGCAACTCAAATTTGAGGAAAAATCAAAATTTAAAGGTGCACATGCAATTGTTGAACGATGTAAAACAAGTTTGTCTATAGGATCAAGTCAAAACTCTACACTTAGATTTTTTCTGGCTAGTTGAAGAGAAGAATATCCTTTTAAGATATGATTGTAATACAATCAGTGGATCGACTAAATGGCATTCATTTAGGATTTCTAATTCTAACACTTGGACTATATGGACTAGGGAGCTTGCATGTTTTTGTCAATTTTGTGTTGCAGGTGAATGAGAAGAATGCAAGAATACAAAATTGGTTGAAGAATGGAAATAAAAATCCTTAACACCTAATGAGAGACAAGATGAAGATGATATAATAAATGAAGACTTGGATCACGTCTTTGCATCAGAAGATTATGATCATGTTTCAGACCTCATACAACCTGGTAATTTAATTCAATTTATTGTAAAACTTTAAATTATATTAGTTACATGTGTATGCCACATAATTTATGATTATATATTTGAATTATAAACCTTTAAACAAGTTTTATTTCTGCATGTACTTAATTTTGTTTTGCAGGACATCTGTATGCTGTTGTTGCACCTGAGGATAATGAAGAGCAGATAGAGTATTGGTTAGCTCAATGTGTAGAACCTAAGAAAAAGTTGATATGTCATCAAGTAGATGATGATGATTTTCAGTATCCAATTAGGTCTGTTGTGGTAGTTGGTACATGGCTACGCAAATACCTAACAAGAAGGAATGGTTTACCAACTTTTGAAGACTACCAATCAGAAAAGAAGATTATGCAATATTCCCATTTGGTAGTGGCAACAACTATCAAATTGGAAAGATACAAAGGGAGACTTGCTAATAATTTATATTATGGACACTTTCAATGGAAGAGCATGAGGCAATCATAGATGCATTGTAGAAAAGAGAGGATGTTGATGGTACATTAGGTTGAATCAAATTTATACATGTAAGTTTTTGTTCAATTTGTCATAGTTTTATATGTTTTCTACATGTCTTCTTTGAAATGTCATAATTTATAATTTAGTGATATAGATTTGAAATGTAAATTAAAATTGAGTTTAAATGAGCTTGTATAAATTCTAACATTTGAACATGTTTATTTTTATGATGCATGATGTTTAGAAGAACATAGACATGAACTATTTATGTAGTACAATGCACTCTTGTATTCGTACAATTTTGGATTTGTAATTTAAGTTCACATGAACTCACTTTTATTCATAGAATTTTGTTTTAAATATTTAAGTTAAATTCATAAATTTGTATTCACCTAATTTTGTTCTAAATATTAAACTATGCACATTGGTCAGATTTTGTTCACTTTAAAGATTATGATAGATTTATTTGTGCATCCATAAATTCATTGTTCAAATTAATAGATCTCATTGTTAGATAGATGGTTTTTAATAGTTAATCATACTCAATAAATTACTTGTAACATCGAAGTCAATATTAATTAATGGTTTTTAATAGTTAATTATCAAAGTCAATATTAAGTTTGTAACATCCATATTGTTCTTGTCAATTACATGTATTAATAGATCTCATTGTTAGATCTAGATGGTTTTTTTTACAGTTAATCAAAGTGTTCATATTACTTGTAATGTATCTAGATATTGTACTTATATCAATTGCACATGAATTAATAGATCTCATTGTTAGATAGATGGTTTGTTTAGGATATTGATAAATTTAATTACAATTGATATTAAAAATGACTTCTTTTCCATAAGCTCATATATATAAATAACAACTCATGATTAAGATAAATAACATAACAAGTCCTAAAATAATTTACATGTATCATAATGTCCATCATATCAACTCATGATATATACATACAATTAGAAAACAAAGTCCTACACTAAAAACAAGTTCATATACAATATATGATAACAAGTGGACTAGTATGTAATGCAAGTCCTAATCTAACAATAAGTAAAAATAATATGAACAAGTCCAAATAATCATCATCATAATCTAAATAATATATGACAACAAGTCATCATAACACAATTCTAAATAATCATCATCATAAAACAATTCCAAATAGTCATCATAATCTAACTCTACTCATTTAGCTGATCTGCAGTCCTCTTCACTCCACGTGAAGAGGACTACGATGCATCAACATGCTATGTCTAGTCCTGAGTACCCTCATCCTACTTTGTCTGGTCTTGAGTACCCTCATCCTCAGCTACATGAAAAGTGGATGTAGCCAAGTCCTGTAAAAACATTTAAAGTACAAATTTTTAATAATTAGGTGTAAAAGATCTAGATACACAATGGACATTGAAAAATTACTTTTAATTATCACCTCAAAGGATAGTGTCGATGGATGCATTTGGCTTAATCTTGTAGCCATGCCAAGACTCATGGTGGTGTCGAACTGAACAACATATATAAAGCATGAATCAAACTTATATAGTACATATATACATAAATTATAAAGTATATATAACTTTACTATACATTTATGGAATAAAAACATGTGTACATTACCTGTGTGTGACACATAGCTAATGTCATTGATGAGTCAGGACGTAAATGTGATTGTGCAACATGAGACAATCCAAAAGCCTACAATTGCAAAAAAAAAGTGTGAATCAACGTTTTACATAAATTAGTAAGATATAAACACTTAAAATTAATATATGAAAAGCATACTATAGGTATATGCACTGACTCTCGGTGACTGGTGGGGTAGTGAATGAAGGACTTTCAATCTTAGTGGTACACATGAGTGACCCTAAAAAATCATAAAAATATGTCAAAGACATTATCAATTAAAGTTTATTTTGTTTAAACTTTAAATGTATCAAGATCAAAGTGCATACCATGAAAGGAGCACTGATATGTCAAGGTGTTGACCGCATATGATGACGGCTAATGAATGATGGAGGGTCAACCCTCCTCTGTTCACCAAAAAATCCACATGTTATGGCTCATAATTATATAAATAAGAAATTTAATATTGCACTATATAAATTATAATTAAATTTCCCTGTGTGGGATGATCATTGTCTGCATTGAGTAAATCAACATATGATGAGATATCATCTCCAGCATCACCATGTGCACTATCATCATCATCACCATATCCACCATGGGCAGCATCAAGATTAGACTGGGGACCCCTACATATACCCCTACAACTCATGCAAACATGTACTATGATGGGGGCAGTCCTTGTCTAGGTCAAGTACTGTAACATATTTTCTGTAAGGGCACTCAAAGAACTAAGAGATGAATGCACTTCTCGATGATGGATAGGTGCAGGAAGTACAGGAGATGGAAGAGGAACAAGAGGCTCATTATGCACATGATTTCTAGTTCTTTCACTCAATTTGGCCCCTGGCCTATCTTGTGGCATTCCCCAACAAACCCCCTGAAATGCTCTCATATCAAAATAATTGGGTTTCTTACCCAATTCAAATTCAGCCAATAATTTCTTCAAAAAATAAAGTGGGACCTCATGATTAGCGTGTGGTGGATGGTCAAATACCATCCACCACCACTCCCAAAAATGCTCTGCTATGCTGGGGTGTCTACACCATCTAATCAAAATACATGGCTTCTTGCAAAGTATCTACTCACCCATTGTAGGGCTCAAAAAATAGCGTGCCAAATCATTTTTTGTAATTTTTAATTTATTAAACTCTTTATAAGAGAGGTCATTAGCATAATATACGTGCATACTCTCCCTCCATGACTCAAAACTATCAATCTCATAGTCTAATATGTGTACAAAATCTACTTTGCCTTGCATGCTATCTGCAAGGTGTAGTAGCTGGGTAGATGGATAGGGATCATTCCTAATAATATTTATATCTCTAATGATCGGCTCTAGATTTCTCCTAATATTATCTCTTAACTCTCTAGGTGGAGGTGGAGGGGGACAGGGACGGGGAGGCGGAGGGGGACGTGGAGGAGGAGGAGGAGGTGGTGCTGCATGCTGACCTATAAGCTCATCAATGTGAAAAACATCCATATTGTCAATCTTTGTACATATAAAAACATGTGATAATTTACAATTAACATATTATAAAATACATTTTACCTTACAACTTGAAAGACTTAAATTATTAAAACTTGAGAGAGAGAGAGAGAGAGAGAGAGAGGGGAGAGAGAGAGAGAGAGAGAGAGAGAGAGAGAGAGAGAGAGAGAGAGAGAGAGGTTGGAGCTCTAAATTTTGGGCAAAATTTGGAGTCCTATATAGTGATAAAGCCCTAAAAAATGGCCTCTTAATTTCCATGCCAAATAATTAATGATGGAGTACATGAAATGGGATAAAATATTACATTAATTTTCAATTAAAAAGTTGAGATATTATGGAAGGAAGCTCTGTGACAAGAACAATCAAAATTCTATGATCAAAGCCTTCTGAAAATGCTGGAATTTCAACCTGCTGTAAAGATGATGCCGATAGAGGATGAAGATGGTCGAATTTTAAAAATCTAAAAAAGACCCAGTTCGGGAAATCAAATTTTCTATTTTCTTAAAAATTCTTAGCTTTACACAAGTTGTTTTTATATTTCAACCAGACCCAAATCCGAAAGTTAGGTAGTTATTTTTTAGTTAGCTTATTAGTTTTTCAAAATAATTTGTAATAAGGGTGTGTCTTTTCACCCTAAAGAGGTATTAAAGCCACTCAAACATGTATATATACATAATGTAAAATGTAAAGAGGGAAGACAATGCAAGATATATTTTCATAGGATATAATTCAATCAAAACTACAATATGAACTCTAATGTACTATTTTTTTCAACATTAATAAAGATAAGTGCTCTTCTTTTTTATTTGTGGTTATAAGTTATATGTTTTCAATTAGTCTTTCAGATTAATCTATGAACCAGGGTATCCTACTATGTTTTTTCATTGAATCATTTGTTTAATTTAATTTATACAATTTGAATAGCAGTTGCATGGTCTGAGAACCTGTTATTGTTCCTTTTGGGCTCTTAAGTTGGGTTAAAATCCATAGGACTAATTGTATAAGTTATTTAAATTTTTGTTTCAACTGAAGCCTATAGGATGATGGTCTCACTTTAAAGGAGTGAGTTACCTTAAAACCATCTCTGATTGTACGTAGGATTGAAATTTTTATGACTCTATAGCCCAAGTATTTAGAAGGCACTGATCTAACTATTATTTGGAAATTGTCATTTGGTTCATACATTTGTAGTTTATAGATCATTAAAATAATTATTTCAAAAGCATTAGTTTTAATTATTTAGTATAATCCATTTAGTCAAGTATTATAGAATAGAGATTTTTAGGAGATTAGTTTCTTTCCTCAAAGGATCATTCACCGCCTTTGGAGGAACTTTGTTTGTTATGTACGCAGTTATGCAACATAGAGAATTAAATAGTTCAAAGTGAAATTAGGCCTACCAGCCTTGGCTAGACTAAGCCAAAATTGCAGAAGTATCAGTGTGAACTTGTCAGTTGGCCAAAAGTGACTCCATCATTTTTGGGCACCAACAAATTGGTGACTCTGTTGGGGAGAGTTGCTCATAATATATATTGTGAAGTTACCTAGAATTTTAGATTTCACAAATCAGAATCAGAAAGTAGTTATATTAGTTTGTTTGGAAGCACACTCTACTGGAAGAAAGAACCTAGAAGAAAGACATTCCTCAAATGAGGTGGTGACTCTATTTAACAAAACATTTCAGTTAGTGAGTCTACTGAGGGAGAAGACCCATAAGGAGATAAGTAAAGTTTTCCTCTTTTAAAGAGAAGTGACTCTATTGAAAAGAACCTAATGTATAAAGCAAAACGTTACTACAAATTTAAATATTCAGTATGTACCAAAATACATACTCACATAAAGTATCAAACTTTTGTGACCCAAGACCAAAATTTATTATTGAAGTATATAGACCATTGAGTTTTGATAACATCCCTGGTGGTCAGAAAGATTTTCCTCTTAAAATAAAAAAATATGTTCCAAAATTTTGTGGAGATGGATTAGAATCACCAACAGAGCATTTGTAGGCATTTTGTAAATTTATTCTAGATTGTCATATCTATGCAGAAGATGTGATTATGAAACTATTTGTAAGATCATTGACAGATCATCCAAGTTTACTTTTTAGTATGATACATGAACAAAGTATATCATCATGGAGAGAGCTTGAGCAATGGTTTCTTGATATGTTTCATGATGCAAGTGAAGATGATATGCATTATGAATAGGACAAGATTCAGGATCATAATATGGAAGAGGACTCTTACATGTCTCCACTTGATGCATTTTTTTGGCTTGGAGAGATTTGAAGGGGAGTCTTCTACACATTTGCTAATAAGAACGATGGTCATTCTTTGAGAAATACCTTCAAACATTATGCCTTCACAAAAAGAAATCATGAGAAAGGTCAAAAAATTGGGAATTACATCAGATGATCCTTATGTAAAGCTCCTTGCACATATATTAGAAGAAGATGATGAAGACAAAAAAAGGGAGGCTATTGCTCAGATTGAACAAGGCCTTGTGCTTGATGATTATCTTGGTGAGGAAGATGAATGCACTAGTTATACACAAGATAAAGAAGCATACATTCATGAGAACCATAATAATACTTGTGATGATATGGAGGATTAAAATTTGGATCAGATTGAAGAAGAATTTGTACATGATGAGATGTGTATGGAAACATGTATCAATGACCATGATGATGAGGAAGAAAACCTTCTCAGTACAAGAGAATTTTCAGCTTTATTATACATAGAATACCAAAGACACACTGAGAAGAATGGTCCAAATTTTTTCTCAATCCACCATGGTAAGGAGGTAGACGGATCAACCCATATTCAAGAGAAATCAAATTGTGGAGATGAAATAGAACTGCATGAATAGGAGGAAGTTTCAGGAGATAATGTCAATGAAGATGTTAGTCTTGTTGATGAAAAACTTGATGATCCAAATGAAAATCCTCATGAATGTATGCCTGAATTATCTATGTTCCTAAATCCATTGTTTGAAGAGGAAGTAGATGAAGATATGTCTAATTTCTCTATGTTATCGAATCCATTGTTTGAAGAGGATCCTTTATGCAATGGAATCCATTAACATCACAATGAAGATAACAGTCCTAATTTTTAAGTTGATGAAACTCATGAAGTGCATTTAGAGGGTGAGATATCTTGGAGTTCATCCTTTGAGCTAGAGGTACACCAAACATATGAAGATGAGATGGAATCAGCTAGACATGATGAACAGAATGTGTCGAAGCATAGTTCTAAAAATTTTAGAAATGTCCCAGCTAATCAAACTCTTGGTGAGAGAGAGTTTGTACTTCTTGAAGATAAGCTATTCTCAAAGCCTTTTGGTGAGGAGAAACAATATCCAAAATATAGAGATGGGACAGATTGTGAACAAGAAGGTATCCGAAAAAAGAAGACTAACCTAGAGGTTTGTATGATTAACCAAAATCTTCTATTTAGCAAGGATTACAATGGACCTGATGATTTCTCAAGGGTTGAATATAAATTGGATGCCAAAGATCTTATTGATGAAGCGATGAGAATTGTCTATAAGGATGACATGTGTAATGCAGCAAGGTTAAAAGTGTTATGTGATCAAAATCAAGTGTTTGATAGAGGAAATGATCAATGTTCAATTTTGGGAGGCCTGGGGCCACCCAATTTTACCTCGCATCAGATTAGTATGGATACTTGGTCTGCTTCTCCAGAGATAGCTAGAATCTCGCTATGCTCACATGGAGCATACGTCCCTAGAAAGAGCCTGTTGGAGCTCTAAATTTTGGGAAAAATTTGGAGTCCTATATAGTGATAAAGCCCTAAAAATTGGCCTCTTAATTTCCATGCCAAATAATTAATGATGGAGGAGATGAAATTGGATAAAATATTACATTAATTTTCAATTAAAAAGTTAAGATATTATGGAAGGAAGCTTTGTGACAAGAACAATCAAAATTCTATGATCAAAGCCTTCCGAAAATAATGGAATTTCAACCTATTGCAAAGATGATGACGAAAGAGGATGAAGATGGTCAAATTTTAAAAATCTAAAAAAAACCCAATTCAAGAAATCAAATTTTCTATTTCCTTTAAAAATCTTAGCTTTCCACGAGTTGTTTTGATACTGCGACCAAACCCAAATCCAAAAGTTAGGTGGTTATTTTTTAGTTAGTTTATTAGTTTTTCAAAATAATTTTTAATAAGGGTGTGTCTTTTCACTCTAAAGAGGTGTGAAAGCCACTCAAACATGTATATATACATAATGTAAAATGTAAAGAGGGAAGACAATACAAGATATATTTTTATAGGATATAATTTGATCAAAACTATAATATGAACTCTAATGTACTATTTTTTTCAACATTAATAAAGATAAGTGCTCTTCTTTTTTATTTGTGGTTATAAGTTATATGTTTTCAATTAGTTTTTCAGATTAATCTGTGAACCAGGGTATCCTACTGTGTTCTTTCATTGATTCATTTGTTTAATTTAATTTATACAATTTGAATAACAGTTGCATGGTCTGAGAACCTGTTATTGTTCCTTTCGGGCTCTTAAGTTGGGTTAAAATCCATAGGACTAATTTTATAAGTTATTTAAATTTTTGTTTCAACTGAAGCCTATAGGATGATGGTCTCGCTTTACAGGAGTGAGTTACCTTAAAACCGTCTCTGATTGTACATAGGATTGAAATTTTTATGACTCTATAGCCCAAGTATTTAGAAGGCACTGATCTAACTATTATTTGGAAATTGTCATTTGGTTCATACATTTGTAGTTTATAGATCATTAAAATCATTATTTCAAAAGCATTAGTTTTAATTATTTAGTATAATCCATTTAGTCAAGTATTATAGAATAGAGATTTTTAGGAGATTAGTTTCTTTCCTCAAAGGATCATTCACCGCCTTTGGAGGAACTTTGTTTGTTATGTACATAGTTGTGTAACATAGAGAATTAAATAGTTCAAAGTGAAATTAGGCCTACCAGCCTTGGCTAGATTAAGCCAGAATTGCAGAGGTATCAGTGTGAACTTGTCAGTTGGCCAAAAGTGAATCCATCATTTTTGGGCACCAACAAGAGGGAGAGAGGAGAGAGAGAAGATAGGAGAGAGAGAGAGAGAGAGAGAGAGAGAGAGAGAGAGAGGGTTCATAATTTATGTTTTGGTTTGAACTAAATTTATGTTTTGGTTTTCTAAGTTTAGGGTTTTGTAATTTAATTTTGTATATGTTTACATTTTTGTTTTACTACCTAGTGTTTTGGTTTTCTACATAGGGTTTTGTAATGTAATTTTATATACTTAAATTTACTAGTTTTCTACTTTAGTATGGTAATTTACAAAGTAAATTAAAATAAAAAAGAACTACTTGAAAGATAAAATATAATTAAATTTATACAATAATTTTGAAAACAACATTAAACTATGTTTTTTAATTAAAAATAACTTGAAACTACAATTTTTAGTGACAAAAATCATTAAAAAAAAATAGTACATACCTGGAACATGAAAAAAAATGGCAGATAGGGTTGACAGGAGAAGCTAAAACGGGCACCCGAGCTCTGCTAAACATGATCCCATTTTTTGAAGATGAAAATGACAAGAAATAAGTTAAAAAATAAAAATAAATAGATATTAGAAACTGGCACCCGATTTTTACAAAACGGGCGCCCATTTTGTAAACGAGCGCCTGATTGTTGAAAATGGATTGGGCTCTCGAACCTAAATGGGTGACCGATTTGTAAAAAATGGGCACCCATTTTTTATTCCAAATTTTTCCTCCCACGGACTTCCACGGAATTGTTACCCAACTTCAAACACCCACCCTCAGTTGGTGTTCTACGACATTTGTGTAAACTCCATAGAATTTCCTCTTCTAACTTCTTCTTGTCTCTTCATCACTGCAGAATCCATACCTTCTTGAAACACTACCCATCCTACCTCTCTCCATTATATCTTTAACAATGAAATAAATAGTAGGGGATTTATTTGTACCACTCTCTTTCAACTTCTTCACTTCCCCATCTAAATTATTTTTGGCTTCCTCATCTCCCGTTGTTTCCTTTTTCTTATTGACTTCATTAGACTTCCATTTTATCTTGTAAGTTTTCTTTAATACCTTTTGTCTCCTCTTCCTTAGTAGATATAGTAGGTGAAACTTGTGTCATTTCATCAACTTCAATTGCTTCAGTAGAATAAGTATATTGTCCATCTTCTCTATCATTCTCCTTGTTTTTCTCTATATCACTGGTTTCTTCAGTTCCCACTTAATATTCAGAACAACCTCCTCATATATCCCAAACCTAGGTGCGGTAACATCTATAAGTTTAGATAGTAGTGCATTTTCATGAAGTCTCACTAGATCACTGTCTACCTCATAACCCATGGAAGGAACCCATGATGTTCTAGGTTGTATTGCTTGCAAAATACAAGTGTCAGTACCAACAAGAAAACATACATGGTCTTTATACTCTTCTACAATACCATTTGGGATTTTTTGACACTTGTACATTCTAATTTGAAAATCCTTCAAGTAACCCCACATAGCATTATCAAAGTTATTTCCTAATTCCTTCATGAATTCACTTATTTGTACTATCAACAGTCTACCTGTAGCCCATTGAACTGCACTTCTTCCGAGGAAATGATTTTGTAGAAAGAGGAAAATACATACTAGAATTGCTCCATACTTGAATGATTGTTTCTTGTCCTTCTTAATCTTGTCCATGTTTACCATGAATTGACTCCTCAACATCTTACATAGATCATATATAGCACCATTATTCACTATGTGGTAGGCAACATTAATTGCTCTAGTGGGCACACTGTTCAAATGACTAGACTACTAGAATCTATATCCAATAACCATAGATGCGAATCTTACCTCTTTATCCTCTATGTCATTGATCTTCATAGCTCATTTATCAGGTTTAGGTTTAGTTAACCTGGTAACCAAATTAGCAACAATCATTCTCTAGGTAGCCGACTCATTGACTGCACAAAATTGAGTAACTCTATGAAAAATCACATTTGTGATCTTGTGTGGTCTATCTAGCCATATGAATTGATCATGAAATTGGCACAAAACATATTGAATCCATTCATGATGAAATACATTAGGTATTCCACCGCATATGCAAAACCTTTCATTTGCAAGTGCTTGTGCTCGTCCTTCAACTCATGATTCTCACATAATCCTTCATATTCACTGTTAATAGCATCCACTCCTAGTTCATCAAGTTTGCAATGAATGCATGATAAAATATCCTTAATCAATACAACTCCAAGTGCTATGGAAGATAGGGCGCCCATCATATCATTCTTGCTTTCTTTCATCGTATGTAGCTTGAACATGGGTCGCGGTTCTTCAACAACATCAACCAAAATAGGGGTATCCACTCTTTGTGCCATGATTAAATTTAGAGAATGCACCAAACAATTATCACACACTAGAAAAATATCTCTTCAATGGTTTGAGCTCATGAATACTATCTCAATTCACCACTCATAATTTCTCAGTTCACTAGCATCACTCACTTTAGACCGCTTTTAAAAATTGAAAAGTACACGAAAGAATGTAAAGTGACATTTAACTCACTTTAACTTTATTTAACCTTGAGAAAATAATTGTTGTACTTTAATAGTAAAATATTACTATTCTCAATGGTAGGAATAGTGTCATGTCACTGATTAAAGAATATCCACATATTGGATATTTCTAATGGTTATGACCAGTATAAGATAAGTATATACCATAAAATATTTATGCGGTCAACATACAGTCATTGAAAACCTTAAAATATTTAGATAAACAAAAATTATAGTAACTTACACCATTATATGCATATAGATCTTACCGCTCTTATATCTAGGGGATCGGTAAAATATTTTTCTTTAAGTGCTCCCCCTAAGAAAATAATATGCTTACTTAGAAGATGAATCCTTTGTACCAAAGGATGGTGAATTATCTTCAGATGTCTTGACCTCTTCCTACTTCTCTCTTAATTTCCTCCAAATCTTCTTCACCTCTCGACTGACTTACTCAACATCAAAAATATTCTTACCCTTTCTGTCTTTTGACCGACTGGGTGACCGCATCGTGAGCTGAAAATTTCTTCCAAGATGACTGATCTTATGGTGCTAGATACATGCCATACCCATTGAACTTCAAGGTTCTCATTTTGTAGTTCACTACTATATGAACATAGTTACCACATACTTAACATATGGCATTGAATTTCCTTTCCCTTTTATAAGGGCTTACTGGTTGGACCAGAGACCTAGGGACATACACTTTAGACCTGCAATCCTCAACTTTGTGTCCATATTTGTTACATGCATAACAATATCAATAAAATCTACGACCACTTGATCTACTACTAGATCTAGATCTACTCATAAGCAGTATGATCATACTTATGAAAATTATAGAAATAACCATCATAAGAATAAGGTCTATTCACTAATTTTCTCCTACACACATTTTTAGTATGACTTGGCTTTCCACAATTATAAAAATTAGTTCTATTAGGTTTCTTACCTGAATTGCTTAGATCTACCTTCTTATCTATTTGTGGCTCCTTAGATTTAGATTTAGATGATTCACCAGTTTCAAATGTTCCTTGACCTGTGTAACCAAGACCAGTAGGGTCTTTATGTCTTCTTTGTCTCTTCAATTGTTCATCAATCTTTTTGAAGCTTTAATTGTATTACTTCAACTTTTCATTTGCATATTTCTCATTTTTCAATTCATTCTTCAATTAATCATTCTCCTCTCTAAGCCTTTCATTTTCACTCATAAACTATTGATTCTCCTCATTTGTGTCATGAAGGTGCTCATGCATGGTAGTGTTTTCTTGTGATATCATCAAGAATTGTTCCTCCCTTTCCTTGAATGCATCCTTAGCAAATTTCTTGGCATCTTCTACACTCTTACTTGCATCTTCAACTTTTTCCCACTTCTTCTTTGAGTTTCTTGTTCTTATCCATAAGATCTGCAATTGCTTCCTCAAATTATTCAGACATAATACCTTCAAATAGTTGGGAAATGTAATCTTGGATTTCACTTAGCTTCTCAGTACATTTTCTTCTTTTTGCATGTGACTTATTCATCTTTCCTTGCAGTTCATTGATAATCTTGTGTGCATTCTTAAGTTCCATCTCACACCTATAATTCTCCATGATTGTATATCTTTCCCTCAAGATGTTAGGATTATCACCAAGAGGATCAATGCTCTGATACCAATTGTTAGAATTCTTAGGTACTGAGAGGGGGGTGAATTAGTACAAACAAGTAACCTAATAATTCAACCACCAATCTAATTAGCTTTAACAACAACTTAAAAATATTAAAAAATATAATTGATGCAATAAATAAAAGTAAATAAGATCAAACATCCACACGTGCATGACACATAACATAATGATTTTTGCATGGAAACCCTTGGTTATAGGGAGAAAAACATGATGGGGATGACAACCACAATCCCTTCACTGTAATAAAAAGGTTTTCCCTGTTAGGAGCTACAAATACCTTTTGTGAGGGTTCACCCTATTAGGAGTGACTAGTAAACAGTTAAGAGTACAATGAGATCTACTAAGATCCACCTCGCTAGAGGATTTACAACTCTTTCTATGAGCTCACCTGGTTAAGGGATTTACAATATAATACCTATTAAAGTCCACCCGGTTAAGGGATTTTTCTTTCAGCAACTATTAGGGAACAACAAGTAATGATCTAGATGTAGCACTCCTTGCTTGTAAGATCCAATCTATTATGTACTCTCTATAACTTTTCTTTGATATTCCTCTACTTAGAATCCTAATCGCACCCCTAGAAATCATTAATTTAAATTCACATAATAGACCAATAATCACTCTCAACAATAGTAGTAGTACCCAATAAATACTCAATTAGCACCACCTTAATCTTCTCCAAAATTCAATTTTAAATCTTCCTAGTCAAATAATTTAGGCCAAATCACATATCACAATGTACAAAGTAATTTTCCTACACCACGTTGGCCAAATATAAGATTTACATCTGATACTACCAAGAAAAGTAAAAACCTTTTGACCATCCCAAACATCTTCTGGAATCTTCCCTTCCTGCTTTCCTCGAGTGTATAAATGAAAACTCATCAAATCCTTAATGACTAAGAAACACCATCATAACAAATGTATTAACCACAATATCCATAATGGTCACCTATCTAAGATCTACCACCAGTAGCTCAAGAACATAGTGTCTTCAATCTGTATCCTCTTATGCCACTATGATGTATGCTCACCAATCAACCAAATAAGTTGTGGAATCATGATGTCTTATATTAAAGTACATGAAATGTCTAAGACCACTCCACTTCATTCCTTCTCAATCATCACTGATACCAAAATCTCCATTTGTAGTTGTTCTTCCTATACACCACTCACTGTACTTAGCTAATTCCTTCTTACCGATTGAACACTGACCTTATCAATTATCCTATTCATATGATATGACTATGTTTTCTTAAATGACAACTATAATTACAACCACCTGTGATTGCTCACCAAAATTCATTACCGTATCAACAAATAATTTATAAAAAATAATTCTTTGACCCACAACCTGGAGAGTAAGAAGGACAATACTATATGATAACTTATATGAAGGACCTTCAGAAAAGATTATATGCTCTCAAAAATTCCACCCCTCATGATGTTTCTAAAGAGGAATTAAGTGTTTCTATATCTTATTTAAGCAGGATGATCAACAATTTAATGCAGAAGGTTGTGTTTGAAGTGGCTATGGGAAAGAGAAAGTTGAGGAAAAATGCCAAGGAGAGGAACAAGTAAGGGAACAAGGAAGAGGAACTTGAGGATACTGATGTTGATGATTGGAAGAAGGACCTCAACTGCCTCTTCAAGGACTTGGAGGCTATCTCTAGCTCTAAATGATTTTATTTATATTTTTGTTATGCCATCACTGGTATGTTGTTAAGAATGTTCATCAGTTATTATGGGTAAGCTTTCTAATGCTATTATTGTTTGTAGTGATAGCTATCTCTCATACTATTCTTTACTAATCTTTTGCAGCATAGGTTTATTCTTCTATAGGGAGATTTTTATTGTTATTGGTATGGTCATGAAAAGTACCTTAAATAAAGTAGGGTCAGTTGGTAGAACTTGTGCTATGGTCTTTAATTATTTTTCTTTGTGATGGCTTTGGTAGCTTTCATTTGTAGTGAACTGAAGTTTACTTCTTTGGTTTATGTTGTAATGTTGTTTCCAACAAGTTTTCCACTCATCAAAAGATTAATCATCAACCAATTCCTTCAAAACATATTTCTTGAATCATTCTAAGCTAAGAAATATTAATTTGAAAGAAGTACCCAGAACTAGAAACACTATGAATCCTCAGATGCAAGTCATGCAAAACACATAACTAAGCTCGGGTACCAATTGAAGAAGAATGAGGATATATCAAAAAGCTATTTTAAATTGGTATGCACATCTATTAAATGATAATTATTTAAAATGGATTCCAAAAAGATGATACAACCACATAATACTATACCATATAAGTGGAAAGAGACATAGTTAAATATTAAATATTTTTGTACTCACTCATCATCCATCCTCTTATCTCAATTAAAAATACACCAAAGCACAAGTGAAAACATACAAGGATAGAAAATAAGTCTACATTAACACTAAATCAAACCTAGTGATATAAAAAGTCTACATCTAAGCTATCCTACTACAATAGAAATAAGTAATCAACTAACATAGCAATATAACTCGTAGGCTCCAATCATTAAAAAATCAAAACTTACTATTGCATTAGTAAGAAACAAATCTGATATCTCAATGAGTATAATCATTTAGACAACATGAATCAAACACTCAATCAAGTACAAATTAGATTTGTTAATTATGTCTAAATCCACCACCTTAGTCCAGGAATCCATAACGCATCTCCAAATAAATGGTGAGTGACTAACCACATACCAACATTTTTATGAAAATAATGTACAACACCTCCTCTAACCATTTGTAAAGCATACATGTAGAACTACAAATATCTCAGCCAAAAGTAATCCAATCAAACTAGATTCTAACAAATAACTCTTTAGTACATATTTTTCTTGACCATGTAAAACTCAGAAAACCATTTTGTTTAAGAAAACCAATGGACATTCATATCCACTTCACATTTGGACAACAAAAAAGTCTAAAAAGACCAAAAATTGTTAAACCATAACAATGTGATTATAATAGTTGTGCATCACCATAGATTTTGAACATAAAATCTATAAATCTTCATATCTAAGGATCATGAACCTAAGTCATACAATTAAAACCATCCATAAGGAAAAGGTAGTTCAATAAATGAACAACTATTTGAATATCAACTCCGAAACCACCACCAGTACATGCATATAAGGGTGATAGACTATTCAAAAATCTTGTAAATCATCTAACGATCAACTCCATATCTTCCATACAATTGGGGATGATGAAAAAATACCTTCCAATATCAAGATTAAAATAAGAATTTAATACAAGCACACTCACACCATGGTTTAGACAACTAAAGTTTATAAATATTATAAAGGAACCTAAATATAATACCCAACATTAAAATTTTGTTTCCCACAACCAAAAAATATAACATCATCACCATGAATTAAGATTTTAATATTTTTAAATAATAGCTCTAGATAAATATCATATTAAATGGAAGTACATGATCGACTTTATGAAATGTCATCTTCACTATCCTTCAAAATGTTTTTCATTTCTTAAAATCCTAAATAAATTACAATACCTCCACTCATTAAAGGATTAATCATTAGCCAATTCCTTCAAAACAAATTTCTTCAAGCTATCCAAGATAAGAAATCTTAATAAAACAAATATGTAGAACTAGAAACACCATGAATCCTCACACACAAGTAGGATGAAAATCACATAACTAAGATCTGATACCAATTCAAGTAAAATAAGGATAACTTAGAAAGTTATCTAAGATTTTTATGGACATCCAATATTCAATAATTTTTAAAAGTGAATTCCATCAAGCTGATACAAGAACATACTACTATGCCATAAAAGTAGAAATAGACATAGTTTATTTCTCACAATTAAAATCTTAGAGTAAAGTGATTGCAATTTATAGATCTAAGAATTATTTTGCAAATTACAATATACATATTTAATGATTTAAAATCATGAAACAAGAAGAATTAGATAAAAAGGGAAAACACATATATAAATGGGGAAATCCCTTTTCAATAAAAAACCCAAACTCCAAAACATTTAGCCAATATATTATTCAACAACTTACAATATATTTTTAAGTTCTAAACCCTTACATGAAAATTTACATTTTTCTATCCTAGAGAAAATTTTGTAGGATAAACCATGGGAAATGAATTTCTTTCCTCTCATAAGTCAGCTAAGGCATCAACATATGTATAGATATCAACACAAATAAGTAGGCTCTAATGGTCTATAAAGCCATCTTCAATGAGTCTAATAGGTAAGTTGTATCATAAAAGAAATCTTGTTAATCCCATAACACATTACTCATATCAACTTATAGGGAAACAATAATATCTCATCCATAATGGTCATCTTGCCAAAAAAAATGTAAGTACAACATATAAATTACTATGACTGAGAATAGGTGTTAAAAGTGATCTCTAAGTCATAAATACCAATTTATAAAATAAAACTCTAGCACATACTATAAATCGTAAACCCAAACTCTTTAGTCAACATAGGAAATTGTTAAATCAACTTACACCTCAAAATAGAAATATATGAGAATATCTTCCCAAGATATAACATCTTCCAAGTGGGTATTAAATTCATAGAAAATAATAAATGTTCCATGTTATAACCTTCTATGTAGGATACCACCTCACCAAAAGGTCCCACAATGTAAATGACAACTTAGGAAGTTAATTAGGATAAATCAATTACACAATAATTAATTGAATTATTCAACATGTTATGAGTCTAAGGTTGAGACAACTTAATCTCACAATTGTAAACAATATTTTATTAAGTCCCAATAAATAAGAGAGATTGTTTTGTTTCTATCTTACTATAATTTAGAATTCAGATTGCAAGCAGAGAGAATATGCATGTTTGTGTTGTATTGAGTTTTGAAATTATAGACAAGGGTATGTTTCTTGTATCATAAAGAAAGATCCCAAACAACTTGGAATCAACTCGACAAACCTTGTTAACAAGGTTATAATTGGATTTAAATTTTATAAATGAAAAATGAGGCATATGTTCAAGGTACATCAAGTTTTTCTTCAATAATTTCTTCATGTAAATAAAAATTTGGGTCAAAATTTAGAAGAGTTATAAATCATAACAAAATGTAAATGTGTTCCAAATACCAAAATTTAAAAAATATAAAGAATGATTTGATTAAAAAATATATCTCCTTCGATGCAAAATTGGAGAATTAATTAAATTGAGATTAAAAAATGTTTTAACATATATGAAAAGACATTTTCCTCATTTTAGTTCCATTAGTCACAACTATTTTCTTAGTTGAATTATTTGGTTTAATTTTCAAGCTATGTTATATATTTTTCACATTTTATGGGTTGGTTTTTATCTTGACCATGGTGAAAATTTTATTTTTAATGCTACCTTTATTTCTTGTGTCTTCGCTTATTTTAATCTTATCATACTTGTGTTTGATTTTTTTCTTACATAATAAATATTAATATAATCATTTTTTTTACCATATAATAAACATTAAATAGTCATTTTTTTTACCATATCATGATGCATTCCATCATATGCTAAAACATACAACAAGTTGCTCACAATAGTTATGATTTCATACATTATTCATAACACATGCATCATTTGTAATTCCTCATTTTTTTCATTAACAATCAATTAACTCAAATCTTATCATATCCACTCATTTTTTAATATATCTTTTGTATCCATTTCTTTAATCTTGACACACCCTCTCAATATTATATCATGTCACCTTAAAGAAAGGAAAAATATAGATACCCAAATTCGACCCTTAATTTTATAACTAGTATTTCATCAAATACCAATCTCTTTCATAATTCTATTTAATATTACTAAATATACCATATTATAATTTTGTCTAATAAGTAAAATTATTCTTTACTATTTAGTTAATTAATGATCTTTAAATCATTACCTTTTTTAATTTATTTAAAATTAGTAAAATTCTTAATTTACATTCTTCTTTTATCCAATATAAGTAAAATAAAATTCAATTATTTTTTATTTCACATAAATAATAATATAAAATTTATTATTCACATGTTCATCTATAATTATTAAATAAACAGTAAACATAATTTGATCCCTAACTAAATTTTAAACAAAACTAAACCATCACACTAAAACTAATTAAACACTAAATCATATTAGACCATAACCCTAAACCAAAATGAACATTTAACCAAAAGAAACCCTAATCCTATACCAAATTATGTCCAAATACTATAAATAATCCATAAAGAACCCTATTCCTATGAAAAGATTAACCCTACACCTAACACCAAACCAAAGTGAATTGAAGCCCTAAAATTCATTGAACATAAAACCAACTTGAACCCAACATCTAACACATTAAAAATTTGAATTGTAACCTTAAACCAAATAGAATCATGACCCCAACAAAAAAATTAATTGAATCATAACCCTACTTAAACATTAATATA
>BSBK01007206.1:330000-355000 GCA_027943335.1 Chamaecyparis obtusa | reverse complement strand
TCATTTTACGTAGGTTGCAATGACACGAAGCACATTCAGGTTAGGTTTGTTGACATACATGAATAAAGCAAAATTCATTTAAACTTCTGTTTTCTACGATGACCTTACCTTACTATTTGACGTGAATAAATTCCTTTAGACTTCACTTCAATTTTCTATGTAAAATTAAATTAAAAAAAAATAATAAAAATAAATTATTAAATTCAAAAAATTCAAATTTTTTTTTTTCAAAACCATACTCAAATTCCAATTCTAGTTTCAAAATGTGGAACCAAACGAGGAAATGCATCTTCTCACTCATATTCCAGGTCAACCAAACGGTCCAAACTATATTTTGAAACTAGAAGATGGAATATCGAATCGATGATTTGACCATTTCCAGCATTTGATCAAATCTGACATTTCCTAATTCCTACAACTAAACGGGCCTGTACTGGTCATTTCATTTTCAATCTGCCTGCATCGACAACCAAATTCACATAGGCCACCATTGTAAATTGAAGGATAATCAAATCAGCAGGTAAATTGCATAAACAACATAGATGTGCAATTCGAAAGAAGATTCAAAATTCAAAATGAGAATAGCACACACATTAATGATGCCAGCCATACAAAAATTACATTTGAAACATACAAATAAAATACAAAGCATCTCATGCAATCATTGTTCAAACCAACATAGGCATCAAAGAGGAGGAAGATGACACTGCACTCGTCCAAGAGGAGGAAGGGTTGTTGTTCTAGGTATTTCAAATGTTTCAAATTACACCTACATATATAGAGCTCCATATTCTTTCCCTCGATTCTCATGTTTTAGCAATGAAATTTTGTTTAGCCAAATTTTAGTATTTCATTGGTTTCAAAATACACTAGATAGGTAGAGCTCCATATTTTGTCTTCACATATCTTGTATTATCAGTTTATATTGTTGAAGAGGTTCTTACTTGTTTGTAATTGTTTATGTTATGTCATGTAAATGAGTTATTATTAGTGTTCAAAACATGTTATCTTCACTTACCCATTTCATGTACTCTTATTGTTTTTAGTTCCTTAAAACTCTAATTTTCTGTGTATAAATGAGTTGTTATTTTTACTCTTCAAACCATGTTAGTTTCATAAAACCATGGTTTTCTATGTGTTATTGAAAGTAGTGTGTTATGGCCTATTGGATTTTCAATGCCGCGAGAAGGTTTTTTGGCATGTTTTTATTCATTTAGGAACTTTTCATAGGGCACACATCCTATGGTTTGGATTACCCAAGCGTTAGGTTCAAGAAATCTAAGCCATAGGGTGTGCACCCTATACCGCATGTGCCTATAGGGCATACACCCTATTTCTTTTGGGGGACCGAAAAATAATTTGGAACCTTTTTCATCCCCCATCTTCGTGCATATAAACAAAATTGGTATGATACTAAAACTTACATATCTAAGGGCCTATGACAAAGTTGATTGACAATTTCTTACTATTGTTTTAAGAAGTTTGGGTTTAAACATAAAGTTTTTAACATGATCATGAATTGTGTCACCAATTACCAAGTATCCTGTCATAGTCAATGGTCTCTCAAAAGGTTTTTTTCCCACAAGGAAAGGTCTAAGGCAAGGATATTGCCTCTCACCTTACCCTCTTTATTTTGGCGGTTGAAGTGTTGGATGAAATATTTATAAAAGTATATATTCCAATTCTTTAAGGGGTGTGAGAGTTGATTCCCAACTTCATCCATTCTCCCACCAATATTTTTTTGACAATACTATAATTTTTGGAGAGGCTCATGCATTTCTAATGCTAAAAAATGTTGGAGCTCTTGGAAAGCTATGCTAAGGTATCGGGCCAACATATAAACTATAATAAGTGTAAGATCTATTTCTTTAATGTTGATAATTCACTCCAAACTAAGATTACTAAGATTTTGGGTAGTTATGTTGCTCCTCTCCAGAATCTTATTTGGGTCTCCTCTTACTGCTAAATTTTCATCTCCCCTTTATTAGAACAACCTTATAGAGAGATTTCAAAAGAAACTTGTAGGTTGGAAAGGAAAATTGATATTCAAGCTTGTCAAGTTCAATTGCTTTAATCTTGTTTACAAAACATTCCTATGTTCTTTCTTTCTCTATTCAAAATCTTAGGATCAGTTGTTGATACTATAGAGTAAATTCAAAGAAATTCCTTTGGATGGGCATAGAGGAAAAAATATCGGCTGGCTTTGGTCAAATGAGATAGGGTCTGCACCCCTAATAAAGCTAGAGGGTTAGGGATAAGAATAATAAGATAGTTTAACAAAGCTCTTATTACTAAGATAGGATGAATGCTTATGGAGAGTAAGATGGAGTAGGATACTATCAGGAAAGAAAAGTATATTGGTAATGGAAGTCCAATTCATTCTTATATGAACTGACATCCTCTATGGGTTCCCCTCTTTGGAAAATTATAATGAATTTAAAGAATTTTCTTAAGAATGGTATCAAACTTGTTATAGGGAATGGAAAAAAGGTAAGACTTTGGGAGGATACTTGGCAGAAGGATAAATCTTTAGCTGAAATCAACTCCTTTTCTCAAATTAAATGATGGCTCATTAGTCAATACAAAACCTATGTGGAGAATTATATTTATTAGAGAGAAGGCTTGAAGCCAAATGGAATAATTTCATAGGATATTTGCATCAAAGAAATGATCTACCACCCTATATCATTAACCAACTATTAGAAAGTTTGAGATTTTTATCCTCTCTCTTGTTGGATTGTGTTCTATCTTCCCATTCTAATGATGATAGATGGATTTTGAAGTACAACTCTTCATGTCTCTTCTCTTTTAGTTCGGCTTACTGGGCTATGGAAAGGAAGGTGGATAATGAGGAACTATGGAGGTATATCTAGATTCCTAGTCTTATCCCCAAAATCAATTATTTCTGGTGGATTGTAGATCATTGAAGGATTCTCATTGTGGATAATATTAATAGGCATGGTTTCTATTTTGTTAATAGATGTGTTCTTTGTCAAAGAGACAATGAGTCCATTGATCATGTTTTTATCCATTGTCCCTTTACTACAAATATTTTGCATCTTGTCCTCTCACCCCTAAATGCGGTTTGGATAATGCCTAGCACTATGAGTTTGTTGATTGATAAATGGAGCTTCAATCTCTCAATCACGCTATCCTCAAAAACCTATGGGCTCAAATTCTCCCCTTCATTACCTAGAATGTCTGGAAGGAGAGAAATAATAGAATTTTAAGGGACCAAGGTAGAACCAGCTCAACTTTGTTTCAGATCATAAAGTAGAAAGTAGTTAAAAATCATAATGCTACTTCCTTTTGAAAAGGGAGAAGTATACCTACTTAGCAGGACTTGAGAATTAAACAAAACTAGAATATTCATCAAGACCTCCTTAATATTGATTGGTCTATCATTTAGATAAGAAGATTAACTACTTGGATGCCCCCAAAGATAGGATGTGTGAAATGTAATGTTGATGGTTGTGCTAAGGGTAACTCTGGGATCTCTGCTACTTGAGGTGTTATAAGGGATTAAACTAGTTTTTTAATTGAAGGATTTGGGAAAAACCTAGGGGTTGGGACCAATAATCAGGCTAAAGTTATGGTGGCTTGGAAAGGAATAAAATGTTTGAAAAATCTAGATTATGATAGAGTAAAATCTTAGAGGGAGATTGTAAACTGATTATGGATCATTTGTAGGGTAATGCTAGTTTCCCTTGATACATATCTAGTCTGATGGAAGATGGTAAAAGAACATGCTCTCTACTTTCAGTCAGTATAGGATTCTCCATACTCTTATAGAGGGTAATAGCTCTACATATTTTACGGCTAACTGGGGCCTCAATTCCCATGACCAGAGTTACATCACCTTTGATAAATGTCCTTAGAGGTTAAAAGAAATTTTTGCCAACATGAAAGAAAAAAGTAGTTTCTTTATGATGCTCCAAATTTGGTGGAAGGTGTGTTTGTATAGTATTTTTCTAATGATCATTCGGAGATTTTTATCTTTGAGTAACAATTTTGAGCTATTGAGCATGGAGGAGAAATCTAATGACGTATATTTTTTTGAAGATAATTCCCAGGGTTTCAATTTTTTTCCATAGAAATGGTCATGTTCAGTCTATAAAAGATAAAAAAATTAGATTCTTGATGCTCGAAATTCCTTTGGATAATAGAGTTAGGTTGCAGAGCATGGGAGAAAAGTTCATTCACCTATCTATTTTATATGGCAAGGCCCAGGTTTTTAAATGAGATTGATGTAACAGTCACCTTCAAAATAATTTTGATAATGGCATGAAGAAGGTTGTTTCTATTTTAAAGAATTAAAAATTTCCAAAAAATATTACCAATATGGGCATTAATAATCAAAGGTGGATTGTGCAGTACTTGTGTGACAATGGGAGGATGGTAGCTGGTGAGGTGGAATTTTCGTATAAGGTTCACCAATGACATTGCAATTGGATTTCATTGAACTGGAAAAGAAATTATTTTATAGAAAGTTTAGAGATTTGTTTTGACTACGTGGATGCCACTTTTATTGTTAAATATTTTGGCATAGATAATCATAATATTTACATTCCCTTCAATAAAGGGAAATGTCACTTCAAATCTATGAAAGATTATTTCTTTAGAAGTTTAGACACTTGTATAATTATTAAAGGTAATGCTAGAAATCACATTGGGTTAATTCAAAGTGGTTATATAGTTTTCTTCAAGAAGCTTCCGTATTTTCCTAGCAAGAGACAAGGAAAGGCTTTCTGGTTTTATTGATTTTTTTTACAGAGGGCCTATTGGAATGATAGGGAAAGAGACCCAGATTATCTTCAAGTAATTTAAAATCATGTGTGGGCATTTGAAGAAGGTGGAGCCAAGGTACTGTAAGGAGTTAATGCATAATAGTGAACTCTGGGAAGAGTTTGGAAAAGTTGGGCTGCCAAAATACATTCAATCTATGAAGATTTTTAATAGTACCCTTTCCATCAAATTTCTTAACTCATGGCATAAGGGAAATGTGGCTATTGGAAGCGTTAATCTATGCGTGACACTGGATCTAAATTCTGAGGCAATGGGGCTCAATTGTGAAGGGGAAAAGGTTGATAGGAAGAATGTCAGAGAATATAAGAGCTATATGAATAAATATTTGAGAAGGGTGAGAAACCTTTGATTGTGATGACTGGTAATCGGTATGATCACTCTTCCCTTCTCCTTCCATATTCTCTAATCTATCTATATGTGATAAAATATATTACGCTAGAGGGTCACTTCACTATTTTCCATGGGTATCATTTTCCCATTCTGAATCCTATAAGACATGGTTAAATTGTTAATGTCCCTTATTTTATTTTCTCTGCATTGATCAATAGCATTGCCAAGGGTGAGTCTCCTCCCTTGCACCAGGGTTTGATTTATGTTTTGTATCAAAGTATGGTAAAAATTAAAATCTTAGGAAGCAACCCTCTCCCTAAGAGTTCAAACTAGGAAAACCCATCCTAATTATTTTCCTAAACTATCTTTTTTAATAATCTCTACATGATACCACTCCTGCCAAAAGAAAAGCACTAGAAAGTAAATCTAACTCTACTAAGGTCGGGAAAAAATAAATCTGGAGCTAGAAAGAACATAATTGATGTGGATAAAGAGGATATACTAGAGGGTAGTGATTCTCAAGAAGGCCAAAAGATAGATATCTTTGGGGAAAATAAGTATGAAATGATCTCTAGGAAATGTAGGTCTTCTCGGTTAAAAATTAATAAAGATATCAAAAGAAAAATCTTGATGAAGAGGTTAGTCATTGAAATGGAATTTGAGCATTATCCTAATGAGAGTGAAGATGTGAACAATTGGGAGGATAAGGATTATGAAAAAGTGGCTGAAGTGGTGGAAGATAGTGAACAAGAGAAATCCTTGGAGATCATAATGAATTTGGAGGACTTATAGGAAATGGTGAACATGTCTTGCACTTCCCCTGTTATCCTTAAAGAGGGATGCATGATGAACAAATCCCCTACCCCTAACTTGGATGATGAAGAGGAAAATGACATGCTGGTTAAAATTATGGTCCACTAGAAAATAATGACTTCTCTATAAGATTCTATTACCCATACTATTTATAAAGAGGAGTTCAATTCTATTATTTCTAAACTCTTCTTGTTTTTGAATAACATAATCAAGAAGATGGTCTTCAAAAGTGGTGACATGCAAAAGCAGGTTGAGGAAAAGTACTAAGAAGGAGAACAATGAGAAGGACCATGAGGAGCCTAAGGAAGCTGATGTTGAAGAGTGGAAGAAAGAACATAATAGTCTCTCAAAGGACTAGGAGACTATCTCTAAGTCCAAATAATCATTTTTATTTCTCTTCTTTCATTTGCTTTGTTTACATGGTTATGGTTGACTTTGTTAAACTTTATGCCATTGATGATAGTTTTTTTGTGCTATTTAGTTTGAACTGGAACTCTGTAATTCCTACCATTATGTAGAAGAAGTTATCTTATTTGAATAAGATGAATATAGACAATAGTAGGGATATGAATGAGAGTGGTGTTTGATTAGGGACAGTTGATAGTGCTGAATAGTTGTTTTTGATTAATTTTTCTCATTGATGGTTTGGTCACTTTCAATTGTAATGGTCTGAAGGCTGGTTGTCTGGTCTATTCTATTATGTGATTGTTTTTATCTCGGTTCAGGGCCCTATCCCTGCCATCATTATCAAAAACAAATTTTGTCAAGCTATCCAAGTTAAGAAATCTTAAGAATAAAATAAATACCTAGAACTAGAAACACCATGAATCCTCACATGCAAGAAGCATGCAAATCAAATAATAATCTATGGTACCCATTAAAGTAAAATGAGGATGTATTAGAAAGATATCTTATATTTTTATACATATTCAATATTCAACAATTCTTTAAAATGAATTCTAACAAGCTGATATAATCACATACTACTATGCTATAAAAAAATAGAAATAGACACAGTTTATTTCACACAATTAAAACCTTAGAGGATAGCGATTGCAATTTATAGATCTAAGGATTTTTTGCAACATTAAAACATGCATATTTAGTAATTTAGAATCATGTGAAGGAAGAGGAATTAGATAAAAGAGGAAAAACACAAGCCAATTTATAGTAGTCAACAACAACTTACAATATATTTTTAAGCTCTTAAAGCTTACATGAGAATTTACCATCCTATAGAAAATTTGGTAGCATAAACCCTATGAAATGAATTAATTTCCTGTCATAAATTGACCAAGGTATCAACATATATAGAGAGATCAAGGGTATGTGCAGGATCATGGTATGCCAAACTAGGCCCTTAAGTGGCAATGAAAATTCAGAAAATCAGGTTTAGGCAAGTTTACATAAAAATTTGAACAAGTTATAAATATTATATAAAAAATATGTAAGAAGAGAATATGTAGAAAATTGAATTTAGTTTCTAAGATACTAGGCATTTTTTGAAAAATAATTATTCTATAAGTTAAAAATTTCAAATTTCAATGTTGTAGTACGAAAATTTCAGGAAGGAAATAAGAAGTAGGTGTATGTCTAACCACCTTAAATACAATCAAATGATTATTTTTTTTACAAGATTCTAGATATAAGTAGTAGACTCATGTCTGGATGTGACACATATTTTTTTGTAATTTTTTTCCAAGTAAATAATTAATTATGATTTTTCTTCTACAACTTTTCCAGAATATAAAAAATCTCATGTCTGACCAAGTTAACTTAGTCTAAACTTTATAAAATTGAAAACCTTTTTTATTTTTCTTGTAGTAGGAAAATCATAGTATGTGACACATGTTTTCAATTTAAAAAATGTTATACAGTTTGAAAGTTATAGCTATTTTTCAATACGTCTATCAATCAAGACTAGAAAGATAACAAGTAGGTGTATGTCTGACCACATTAAACAAAATCAAATGATAATATTTTTTTATAAAATTCTAGATAAAAGTAGTAGACTCATGTCCAGATGTGATGTATATTTTTTTGTATTTTTTTTCAAGTAAATAATTAATTATGAATTTTCTACTACAAATTTTCTTGAATATAAAAACTCTCATGTCTGACCACCTTAACTTAGTCCAAACTTCATCAATTTGAAAGAGTTGTTTATTATTATTGTATTAGGTGAAGCATAGAATGTGATGTATATTTCAGATTTCAAAAATGTTATATATGTTAAAAGGTATAGTTGTTTTTCAAAGAGTCTAACCTCAACACAAAGAGGTAGGCTATAATGGTCTTTGAAACCATTTTCAACATGCCTAAGAAGTAACTTGTATCATAACAAACATCTTGCTAATCCCATTCCAGATTACTCATAAAAACTTATAAGGAACCAATAATATCTCATCCATAATGGTCATCTTTCTAATTACAATGTATCTACAACATATAAATTAATATGACTAAGCATAGGTGTTAAAAAAGATCTCTAGGTCATAAATTTCAATTTATAAAATATAACTCCAACACATACTAAAAATTGTAAACCCGAACTCTTTAGTCAACATAGGAAATTGTGAAATCAATTTGCGCTTCAAAATGAAAAATATGACAATATCTTCCCAAGGCATAACATCGTCCAAGAGGGCTTCAGCTTCCTAGCAATAATAAATGTTCTATGTTATCACATTCCTTGTAGGATACCACATCACCAATAGGTCTCACAATGTGAATGTCAACTTAAGAAGTTAATAACTTGCGATAAATCAATTATGCATCAATTAATTGAATTATTCAACATGTTAGGACTCTAAGGTTGAGACAACATAATTTCACAATTGTAAACAATATATGATTGAGTTCCAATAAATTAGAGAGGTTTTTTTTTGGTAGATTCCATATTATTTTATTTTTACCTTACTGTAATCGAGAATTCAAATTGCAAGGAGAATATGCATGTTTGTGTTGTATTGAGTTATGAAATTGTAGACAAGGCTATATTTCCTTCATCATAATAGTAGTGTTATGTGTTATGCTTTATGGATTCTTAAATTGTTTTACTTCTATTGCATAGTTATACTTGCATGTGTGATTGTATGGAAGTTATTTAAAAGCATAATCAGATTATTGGTTGAATTGGTTCATTTATTATTTACATTGATTCAACACCCCCCCTTTCAGTACCTCCTATATATAACAATTTATGTGCATCTCCTTTACATTACATTTAGGAATCATATGCTAGAAAATCTGAGCCTTCTTGGATTTATATCCCATGCTTGTACCCTTGCTCATTTTTTGTACTTGTCAGATCCATCCCATTTTGGCAAGGGTTTTCTCCCCATGATTTCCTAATGTATATGTTGAATTGTAGTCTAACATCATTTGATCACTATTTTAACCTATACATTTTTCATGAACTTGAACTTTTCATGGTTTATATAACTTTTGTGGTGGTTAGTTAGATGTTGCATGCATTTCACATAAATTAAACAAACAAAAAAATTCTTATTTAGTTATTAGATTTGGTTTTTAATTGTTTTCATTTTTATTGTTATATCTAATTTTTCTTGCATCATAAAAGGAAGAAAATACCAAAAAAGTTGTTATCTTTTACTTGCTTGCATATCATTTTATTTGTCATTTAGTTTGTTTTCAACATATATGATTGTATCATCTTAAAATGGAAGCACTTCCATGTTAAGAGCGTTTAGTCCTCCTTAGGGGGTGTTTTGGGCCTTCATCATGTTGTCCCCTATTTTCTGCCCCCTTCCCATCTTTTGTGCCTGTTTAGGGCTTTGTCTGGGCCTCCCCGAGCATTGTTTTCCTCTCCCAGCTCATTTTCCAGGGGTCCTAAACCCCTACATCAGGGTCGACCTCAACCTTTACCCAGGTTCCCATTTTCATTGAAATTTTTTTCGGATGTGGGGAGAAGTTCAAAATTTTGTTTTCTTGCTTTTGGGTTGGCTGTTTCGGGCTTCGAAATAGTAAACGCTCAAATTATATTTAATATGGGTCCATTTCTAGGGGTTTGCACTTAATGGGAATTTATTTCATATATGTCATCCTCTCTAGAAGTTTTTGTCCTAGATTTGTATAAAAGGAAGCCTTCCTCCCTCATTTTCTATCAGCCACAGGTAATGCAATCTATCCACAAGTTATGCAATCTATCCACGATCATTTGATTTCAAGTTTTCCTTCAAGAATCATCAAGCATCTATTGTCAAGCATTATAGCCCTCATCTACATTAAAGCATTCAAGTTATCCATTGAAGATCAATGATGAAAGCTTTCAAGCCTTTGAAGAGATTTGGTTCAAGCATTCAAGATTCATCATTCAAACCCTAGATCTATCCATCATGGTGGTGTGATCTTCCTTCAAGATCCTTTGTTCATCTTCAAGATCTATTCATTCTCCTTTCAAGGTGGATTCTAAGCATACAATCATGGAGGTTTTGATTTACATTTGTTAGTGTTAAGTCCAAGCTTTCATATCAACAGACTTGTTTACATTTAAAATACAATTGCATATCTATTGAGTATCATAGCTTCATTGTTAGATCTACTTCTACTACTTGCTAGCATTCTCTATTTAAATTACATTTTAAAGGTTGATTCCAAACTGGGGTTTGACCAAGGCAAACCCCCCATCCAACAAATAAAACCCTTTTTATTATACGAGAAGGTTTGGGACAACAAATATCAGTGCAAATCTGAGTACCCTTTTCGAAAAACTTTTGGGATCTATTAATAGAATTTTTGTCGGAGCAGTGCAGGTCAAGGTCAACTTTTTAGGGTAAGATTGTACCCTGGGGTAAGATCTTTCCTTGGATCTGGGTCAAGGTCGATTCATCATATCAGAAAAAGGTTTCTGGGTTTTCTCTGTTTCTACATTTCCAGCCCAGATCCAGTTGCAGAATTTCCCTAAACTATACACAGACATCAAAAATCAGCACTTTCTAGATTTTCCCTATTTTGAGGTTACTATTTTTCTTCAATTCAATTAAGATTCCAATACATACTTTTTCATAAAAAAATATAAGGTTTTCTTCTTTATTCATATTCTCCATAGATTGATTCTTTTGTGCATTAACCTTTTGGGTTGATCAATTTGGATCTATCCTTTATAATTTAGCATATATAAATTATATGTGGAAGTCAAGGAAGAGGAATCTTTGGAATCTTTGGAATTTGGATATCTCCTTTGGGAAGTTGAGGTGCAATTTGGGTCAAGTTTGAGGTGGAAGTTGAGGTTGAGTTTGAGTTTGAGTCAGTGCTAGAGATTCAAGTTGAGATGAAACAACATGCTCCACATGGTTAACAGTATGATTAAGGTCATCCATCTTTGAATCATAAAAAATATCTAGAGAAGATGGTTGAACAATGGTATTAGTATCATGTGTAGGTAAAGGATTTGTATAGATTTGAAGGTTTTGATTAGGAGAAGAAATAGACTTGTTCCCACTACCATCAAAATTATCAATAGATAAGGCATTAGAATTAATCAAATCTTGAACCTTATGTTTTAAAGATTAGCACTTCTTAGTATCATGGCTATTTTGATGATGGTATTGGCAAAAAGCTTTAGAATCAAAAGATTTAGATGCAATCATTGCAGGTAAACTTATTCAGCAATGGTTCAATTTGGATCTTTCCTTTGGGAATTTGGATTTAGAGGTGGATCTTGTATTTCCCATCATCATAAACCCATATATATATATATATATATATATATATATATATATATATATATATATATATATATATATATATATATATATATATATATATATATATATATATATATATATATATATATATATATATATATATATATATATATATATATATATATATATATATATATATATATATATCTTACATTTTGGTGAACCCGACGTGAAAGAGGGGTTAGTACTAAAACAAACCCAAATAAACTAGCAAAGGAAACCTTGCTAAGAAAATGTTTCCTATACTAATATCATATTTGGAAAGCTATCATAAAAGCATAAATGATTACATAAGAAAGACAAGAGCAACACTATAAATAACATAGCTTCATGATCCATTCCTACTAGCATGAAATCGAAAAGCGAGAAAAGAGAAAGTGATTACCTCACCTAGTAAGATTCCCACCTTACCATGAATCACTAAGGAGGGAGAGCCCAACAGGTAGCAAAACCTGATAGTTCACCCAAAAACTATGCTTTGTGATTGTAATGCATCTTCTGATGGCTTTTGGAATACTCATAGATCCACCTTCTTGTATCACTATGAATATAAAATGTGTGTCCCTTCGGGATTTAGCAACTTATGTGTGTTACCTTCTATAGATTTAGCATATTGAAATGTGCGTCTCTTTAGGATTTAGCATATTTAAAATTGAAAAATGTGTGTCTCTTCAGTATTTAGCAACTTATGTGAGTTACCTTAAGAGGATTTAGCATATAAATGAAAAAATATAGTACAAGGGAGACCCTATATATGCCAACCTCCTTATTGTGGCTGTCTACTAGACATGATAAGGAAGAGAAAGAGGATACCTACTTCATAATGTAAGGAGATATCCTATTTAACAACAATGTACACAATAGTCTTAGTGAAGGATATTGACCCCTACATCTAAGAGCATAGATAATCATGAAAATGATATATCACTTATGGAAAAAGGATCCTCAAAGAGAAAGAGATCTTATCAACAAGACCCCCACAAAAGAGGAGTGCTTTTAGATAAAATATCATCTTTCAAAGATAAATCAAGTGGGAACAAAGATTCAATCATCAAGCCCCTTGCAATCAAGAGGAAGAGGAATCTTTGGAATGAGGGAAGCAACTCTAACACCAAAGAAAGGGTAAGAGTTTATAAAGAATATCATTTGCAAAATAAAGAAGAGGTGATGACCTAGGACAACAACATCTCATATAACAGGGTATCCATAGTCAAAACCTCAGTTAGTATAATGAAATAATATTGTAATATAAACAAATACCACTAAGCTAAGGAAAGAAGATCCCTAGACAAAGAGAAGGAAGAAAGAACCTTGCCCCCCAGGGATGGAAGCAAGGGATAAATTTGCAAAACAAATGTCTTAGAAAAGATATCTTGAGTAGAATCTATGAATCATTATGTCATGCCCATAAAATCTCACTCTAAAAACACACCAACTTTTTTTTGAAAGGTAATTGGACTAAGGTCAACAGTTGTCTAAAGTTGCATGGCTAAACCAGAGAGAGGGAGTTGGTTTACTAACTTGATCTTATTCTCAATCCAATGAAATAATCGCGCTCTATAAGCATAGTGAATTCAATTATAAATTTGGGTTAGTTAAATACTAGACTTCCATTAGTATTAAATCGAACTAAATGCGTTAGTGAAAATTCTAATAGTATGAGTTAATTTAATTAAACTTACAAATTTAAATCTCTTGTATGGAACAAATCTTCACAAATTTCCCTATAAAGAATATATTTTCCAAGGTAAAATAATTTATTAATTAGTTATATCAATTAATTAATGATTTTGGCACATTAAGCGTTGATTAAAAAAATACAAGGATTAATCAATATAAAATAATGATTAATAGATTAATTAACTAATTCATATTTTCAATTAATAATAAAATAATTATTAACAAATTGAAATAATGAATTATTTACTTATTTCATTATTGTATTAATGAATAATACATATTAATTAATAATTTATTTTTAAAATAAAATAAATAATAATTAATATATATATTAATTAATAATATATTATTAAATAATACATATTAATTAATAATATATTAAATATTAATACAATTATTAATAATAAATAATATATATATATTAATTATTAATATATTATTAAATAATAATTAATAATTAATAATTTATTAAATATTATTAATAATAAATAAAAATTAAATAAAAAAATCAAAATATTAATTAATTAATAAAATCAAATATTAAACAAATTTAAAAATATAAAAAAAATAGTATTGTTTTAAAGTCCCTTTGGAAGGGACTGGAGGCGGGCCCCACGCGGGTCCACCGCCCATGGCAGGGTGGACCCCTGCCTATGCAAGCCCGTACCTGCTGTGTCGTAGGCGGTACATGTTCTATAGGGCCCCTGCGGTAGTGTAAGGAGAGGGGCCATGGGGACCACGCTGTCCCTCCCCCCCCAAAAAAAACAAAAGTTTTATTTAAAAATTTTATTAGATATTTTTAAAAATATTTTCTTATTAATAGTTTTTTTTCTTTATCAATTTTTTTTAAAAAAGTATTTCTTTAAAACAATAATCATCAACATGGGTTACATGCATAAATTTATTTATTTTATTATAATCCTTTTTTTTTGATATATATATATATATATATATATATATATATATATATATATATATATATATATATATATATATATATATATATATATATATATATATATATTTATTTATTTATTTATTTATTTATATTTTTCTTTATGGGGGACAACCCAGGTGGGTCCCCCAAGTAGTCTAGTATTCTTAGGAAGTGAAGCATAGACTCTAATCTTTTTCTATACTAACTCATTATAATATTTTGTTTTAGCCAAGTAGATGAAGGAATACAATAAAATAATGTCTGTGTAATGGAAAATGTATGGGAAACTTTTCCCATACATTTTCCAGAGACCTGTAGGTCTCATTTACACAATTTTTGTTTTGCTTTGTATTTGTTTGTTTTGTTATTTCACTCTCTTTGTTTCATCTCTAATAGAATTTTCTTTCCTTGCAATACACTAACTAATTAAGATCCTAACATGCTTAACATTATTCTACAATGAATATTCTCATTAGTCTAAGGCTAGCATTTCTTAATTTATTAGTTTACTTGTCTCTCTCTATTTTTTTCATCATAGCTAGCAAAATCAATAGTAAGAACTAGCTTGAAAGAGAGAAGGAGTATTTGAATTCTTTCCTTGCTTTTCACTTAAGTTCCAATTTTATTTAAAAGAAACTATATGATGAAATTATAATGAAGCTATATTATCTTGACTTCTTTATGAAAGCATAGAGTTGATCTTTGGAAAAATTACACAAAATATTCACAAATGAAATATTCTTCAACAAGAACTTTATTTTCTTTCTTGCAACATAATACATTGTCCATGCTCATTTAACATATCAACAATACACAAAAATTCTACTTGAGCATTTTAGTGATCTCATAAGAACATAAATCTATCATAATAAAGACATACATTTTCTCAAAACTTGATGCCACAACCTATGATACAAATACAAGTTTTGGAGTGATCACTCCATTACTAATATACATTTAACTCATGGGATTCACAAGATTCCCTTACATTAACATAATCTTGAAACAAAAGAGAACCAACTCAAATAAGAACATATCATCACTCTTCAAGGTTTCAACTTCGCCCATGAAGTCTTCAAAGGCTCCAAATTCCTACAATACAAAATCCATAGGCCAAGGAGTGCTCACCTCCCAACCTAGGCTTCTATGAAGCCACCCCCGAGCTATGGGAACCATCACAAAGACAAGGAGACAATCAAGCACATCCACAATAACAACAACATACAACATAAACCATAAAAAAATCTCCCTCCCAAGGTTATCACAAAGAGTCACAAAATGACCCAATATAGGGTGAAGGTGGAACCAAATTCAAGAGGAGAAAGCACATCTCATGATGAGAGCTAAGCCATCACTTGGCTTCCTCATCATATAACTTTCACCACAAACACAATCTCAATAAATCCTTATGCCCCCCAATATACAAAACAGTAAAGGAGATGGCTACATGGAGCCCATACTTCCATGTTTCATCCCTCTCCTATCCAAGGAGAGACTCTACACCCTTGAATGTCCCAACATATCCTTTCACCCCCAAGGCTACTCTTCCCTCCCAAGGGTGAGTATGGCCTTGAGAACTCCCTCAACAAACACTTCAACACATACAAGAAAACTTCAAGAAACAACACATGAAACTACACATTTACAATGCTATGAAATCATCAACAACAACAAGCTCATGAATCTCATAACATCCATAAAGATCTACACTTTCACATCACAATAAAATAACACTACAACAAACTTAAGAATTGCAAATCCTCCATTATCACAAAATAGCAAGCTCTCAACACATACACTACAAGAGAAATAATACTAAATTTTGCATACAAGAAAATAACATACAAGAGAGCTCTTTCTCTCAACATGAAAACAAGAATAAGGAGAATGAAGAAAACCACCAACCTTGATGCAAGCTATGGAAGAAAGTTGATGAAGAGCTTTTCCACTTTCCAAAGTCCTCTCCAAATTAGCAAATCTCTAAATCTAGAGAGTGGGTGTCAAACTCTTCCAAAAGAAGAGTCCCCTCTAAAAAAGCCTCCACACAAACTCCTATGGATAAGATTGCATTCCTATTGGGTGGTCTTCCCTAAGACCCTTACATGGTTTCCAAATTTGGTCTCTTACAAAAGTAAGCTAAAAAGGTGGGATAAGGACTACCTTTTTAGTGGGTGGTGATCTTTCCAAAACTTGGTCCCAAAAGTTGATTTTCGTCCATCTTGGTAAACCAACTTTTGGATGGGTCATTTGGTCAACCAAGGGTTATCCTATGGTGAAAAATGACCCTTACCCTATGGTATATCAAGTGAGGTAACTAAAAATGGCCTAAACACTCCCCTAGGCACCTTTTAAACCCTCCAAAAGTGCATGATAAGTTCAAATTCGAAATTCAAAGATATGACAACACCTCAAGCTCCCTAACCAAGTGATTTACATGGGGATCCTAAAGGGTACTATCCTAGGTTGGTGTTCAACCATTCCCCAAGTGGACATGTCATGGCAACAAGTACACACACATGTGTCAAGTGACACGAACAAAAATGACACACCAGAAGCCATGTGGCATGTCCACTTGGGCATTCTCACAAAAATTACATTTACAAAAAAAAGAACATATAAATCAATTACATTTATGCACCATACTTTTACAAATTAAAATACATTACAACGAGGTTTTTGGCTTCTCACTAGAAGCAACCTTGGCTCAAATGGATTTTCACATTAGTCTCTACGATGGTTCCCCGAATTTACCATGGCCTATTTCCTTGCACACTCAAGTCCAATATCAATAGTCCAAGGAAATAAAACATGTAAATTCATAATATTAATAATCAAGATAATTCATCTGTCATTTCATAATTCACATGACAATAATTGTTCATCCATAACCTACATACATCTCATCATGAAACATACAATTCAGTACTAAATTAAAATTGAAACATAATCATTGCATACATATATAATTTAATTTGAAAATTAAATATCCTCATGCCATCATAATTCATTCATTAAACAGAATTAAGAACACACATGTAAGTTCCAAACTGATGTCTCAGTAATCATCATCTAATCATAATATAATTGTTTTCATATTTTTGCATAGTTTGAAGGCCTAATTACTAGATGAGATACTGTACCCTAGTTTGTGTTATTAGTGGTCTTGTTTAAGATTTGCGTTGAATTCATTGCAGAGTACATGAAAAGGGAAAAGAAATGAATTGCTTCTACATCTACACATACATCTATCTATGGCATCTATACTGTTCAAAGAAGCAAGAAACTGAAAGGAAAAGCATCTATCTAGTCTCACATAGGCCGTGAGCATTGTCTTTACTAGAATTGAATGGATGAGTGCAAATATAAATAAAAATGTTTAATATTGGGGTACCAAACATTGCGTGGTATTGCAGTCCGAAGCCCGGTCCAGTCCAAAAGCTCCTGAGATCCAGAACTTGTAAGAAGTGAAGAGAGGAGATGGGTTAGATCCAATGGATCCATGCAATGGTTGGCATCACAATATCATAGAATGCATACATGTACACTCAGCCATGCACCTCTAACAAGGGTTGTGCTCAGGGCATGTGCATGAGAACCATCCAAAGAAACAAAGGAGGCACCATGTTTTCATTGACATGTTTGTTTCATGTGCAGATATAGGAGAAGCTAATCCAACAATGAAATCCATGAATGATCTAGGCCCTTGATGCGGATCATGATAGGGAAACCTCATGATCTCCATCATGACCACATAAAGGGCCAAGAGCACACATAGTATGTATAGATGAAGAGCATCTAGATGATTCAGCATCAATAGGGATCAATCAAACGACATGGCATGATAAGAAAATACTGGTATGAGGATGCAACGGAACCTATGTGTTCTAACATGAGCATGATATTTTAATAAGCTAGGAGGGGCACTAGGGCATAACATCAGTCAAAGCTATGATTAATGAATAACAGAAATCTACATGGCATCAAAGGAAAACATAGCTTATAAACAGGGCACACCACATCATAGATGTTTTCCTATTTTGCATTAGTATTCCAACAGGGCATTTCAGGTGTGTGACATAACATGAGCCAATGGCAACACAATGTTAACACTACTGTTCCATAAACATCTAAAGTATACAACACATCATGGAGACATCAATTCAAGGTGGATTACATGATAGCATGATGTTACACTAAAAATAGAGCTAATAAGTATCAACAATTTCTCAATTGGTCACAAGTGATGCAACAACAAATGTAATGATGTTCAGCAACACCATGATCAAATAGTGCAATGGTAGGACATGATGACTAGCAACAATACAAATCTTGACAACTTTGGGTCCGTTCACAATGCTTCAATAACACAAGTGAATCCCCAAAAGTTTAACAATGCTATGACAGTGAATGAGAAAAGCATAACATAAGGCATCAACATCATAGGTGCCCATGAGCTAGCATTGAACCATGACAAACAGTGATGCCATGTACCTACAACATGCCCTAACATATAGTTCATCGGGCTTTTGTTAATCTGAAGATCTAAATGTTCAAATACAAAGATACAACAGGTCATGCCATTCATCAGGCTAAGCAACACTAGTTATGTGCTCAGGCTATGCATAAGGAAATCATAGTGCCCTAGTCCAACAAGTTCATGAGCTTTATGATATCAAGGAGCCTGAACATCAAATGCAAAAGGGCAATGAACATATGCCATCACAATGAAATAAATAGTAAATAACAAGTATTGAATCTCGAGCATTTCAAAATGCTAACAGTATGCTCTCGAACCATGCCCAAAAGTAATAATAGTAATGTCATATATACAGCCCAAGCCTCTATAGTTGAGGTCATTCAAGTTCCAGGAATGGCTCCCAACATTCAAAATAGTGTTGATGCCCTAGCATTCACGGTTAGCCAGTGTCGAGACAGGTCCCAAATATGATAATACAACAACAGTGCCCTGTTTATATGAAAACCACATATATAAATGCAGAAGGAAGAGAAAAAGAAAAACCGTTCCCTAGCATATAATGAGCTACACCTTCAATGTGATAAAAAACATAAGGAGGTACGGTCGTGAATAGAAGGTTCACGAGCTACAACAAATACATGCACAATGCAGGCCCTCAAATACAACAGCAGATCCAATATTTGATGCCCTAGCTCATGAAGCACCATAAACGGAGGCTATTAAATCAATATGCTAGTAAAACATGTGAGACAATAGTGAAACATGTGCCCTAGTCTACAATGCAGAGATTAACACCCCAGCTCACAGGCTATGAAATAGAGCAATGCCCAAATTCAAGCATTAAGACAACAGATATAACTGTCAACTTAATGCCATCATTTTGAAATGATAAACACTTCACGGTGCCCCTCATTCTTTTGATAGAGAGTGCATATGGAGACAACAAATATAAATAAATCTATGAATACAAACCATACCCTAGCTCATGGCTCATCGGGCATCTGGTGCTCCAAGGTGTAACATACCAAATGACATCAATAATAGTGAGTATGCCTAGTTTATATGGAAAGTGAAATACATAAATGCAAAGAGGCATAGTGCCATAGGATGATAGTGAATAGCATCGCCATTGGCATCTAGAACATGTGCCCTGAACATGAGCAGGTCATATAGAAATAAAAACATACACAGTGAACATGAAATAGACATGGTGCTCGAGAGTGCAATAACATCAATCCACTATTGTGAAGGAATATAGAGATGTCATTTGAAATGCAGAAGCATTTTGCCACTATTTGTACATGCCCTCAAAACCTACAGAGGTTGAGATGCATCACAAATGAACAGAGGCATTCAAACATGGAAACAGTACATATAAAAACATTAAGAAATTACATTGTAGAGAATGTAAGGAAATAAGGTGATATCGGCTACCATGGCAACAGTGCCCTCAAACATGAAATGAGAAAATTGTTCAGAGTAATGCCTACCTCAAGAAGATGTTGCCAAGGTCAGGTTGTTGTTTCTAAATCAGAGGGAAGTTGTCAATCGAACTGCAGTGAGATTGGAAGGTTTCCAGGTGCCAAGCTTTAGGGCTTTGATGTCGTGTGCTCTTCATCTCCATGCTATGTTTGGACAATATTGTTATTTTCTTCCTCCCCTTTTTGGGTTGAGTGTTATGCTGATATCTCTAGACTTAGGTTATGTATGGTTTAATTGATTATGTGAATATCCTCCCATTTTGGGTGGTTGATATTTCATCTTTTGTATGTAGCCTATAGTTTTTTCTAGGGTTTGAAGATTTTTGTTATTTTAATGCTGTTATTTTTAAAGATGTGCTTCCCTTTTGGTTGAGGCTTTCCTTTAAAAATATAATTGTATCTATTAGAGGTCTTAGTGGATAGTTTTAAAAGTTAAGTCATGGCCCATCTTTTATTGTAAGATAATCGACAAGTGGTATTTCTATAAACCATTGTCAGATTATTAATTAATGGCATGACTTAGTGGGTGTAATGGTCATTTTTTACTGCTCATTTTTAGGCCCCCACTTTCCTCGCCCCTAGGAATCTAGGAATTTGACATTCAGACCATGATGATACCTCATGGATCCATATTTTGACTTTTCTATTCTTAGGAGGTAGTGGAGTTGAATGCAGATTCTTAGATTTTACTTTTATACCTCTCACTTTTGGTGATTGAGGTTAGCTCTTCACTTTTTCTCTCTGATATGAGTGTTGTAGCTCTGAGAGATGCAATTGTACCAGTTTCTTTCTAGCAATAAGAATTAATCCTTCTGTTCTCTTACATTTTTTGGTTTTGTTATTGAAATCTTATGCTAAGATTATTGTGATATTTTCATGTCCTTAATCTGCATTTCGAATTCAAGTGTTCATTCAAGAAATTGTCTTAGCTCAGTGATGTGATTTGTGTACAATCAGAAATATCAGAATTGTGAAGTTGTTCTTCCTTCTTGAATTCCAAGTACCTTATCTCATTGAGGGTTAGGAAAGTAGGATTGAGTTGTGGTTCAGATTTGAAGTGCTAATAAAGTAAACTTATCATCAATTGCAGTTTCTTTTAAAATTTTGGTGGATCACCTTTCATTTCAAGTTACAGTTGTTTACTTTCAAGCATTTTTCTATCCCTTTCCTCTCAAGTTTTAGAATAGTTCAGTGATCCAAAGGGGGAAGTTGGCCCTTAATTCAGTGGTCTATTCTTAGCGAAGCATCCCACATCCTAAGAATAGTCCCATGTTTCACGGGATTGCTAGGTTATATACTTAGCCATACTCGGGCACAATCCTTAGTGACAACAATAATGTGCATAAAACTACTAAAGTGATAAAACCATAACATAAAGTATTAGTAAAATCTATAGAGCATCAAAATATGATCATAAAATATGTCTATCTCGAATGCGGAACTGAATGGCTATGATAGGCTCGGGGTGAGGCCTTGCATCCTTCCCCCCTAGGCATGAACTTCCTCTTGGAGTTCATCAAAAAGATGGGGATACTGTGCTCTCATCTGTGCTACATCCTCCCATGATGTCGTAACCTCATCATAGCAATCCACTAGACCCTAACTTGGTCTAGCTCTTGGCCTCAAAGTGCTAGCATCTGACGAGCAAAAATGCAGATTGGCTCTAAAGCCAATTGACCGTCCGACTCCACCTGCAAGGCATCCTAATCTATGATATGAGTCTCATCAAAAATATACTTTCTCAACACTAACACATGAAAAACATCATGGATGTGTGATAGGCTCAGTGGTAAAGCAAGATGATAGGTGATAGAACCTATCCGCTCAAGTATCTCAAAAGGGCCAAAAAAATTAGGTGCAAGCTTAGAGCCCTTTCCAAATCCGATTGGACTCTTATGAGGTCGCACTCTCAGAAATACCCTATCTCCAACTTGATAGCTACGATCTTCCCTCTGGGCATCTGCATACTTCTTTTGCCTATCCTGTACCTCCTTCACATGCTATCTGATCAATGTCACCTAGTACTCTAACTCTCGCACTAACTCAGGACCTAAAGCAACTCTATCCTCAGTAAGGTCCCAACTCAAAGGTGTTATCCATGGTCTGCCATATAATGCCTGATAGGGAGGCATACCTAGAGAAGTGTGATGCCCATTATTGTAAGCAAACTCCACCAAATGAAGGTACTCATCCCACCTAGTCTGATGATCCATGACATACATACAAAGCATATCCTCCAAAACCTAATCTACCCTCTCTGTCTGACCATTAGTCTCTGGGTGATAAGCTGTGCTAAAATTGAGCTTAGTGCCCAAAGCTGTCTGTAATCCTCTCCAGAAAGATGATGTGAAGAGAGAATCTTGATCTGAAATAGTCTTATGGGGTATGCCATGAAGTCTGACAATATCCAGCAAGAAGACCTATGCTACTACTGGGGCTGTGAAAGTGGTGAGAACAGGTGAAAAGTGGGCTACTTTGGTCAGCTTGTCAACTGTCACCATGATGGCATCATGGCATCGAGATGACATAGGGAAACCAATGATGAAGTCCATGGAAATAACATCCCACTTCCACTCTGGTATCTCATGAGGCTAAAGAAAACCACCAGGGTGACGATGCTTTGCCTTAACCCTCTGACACTCAAGACATCGTGCCACTATCTCAGCTATATTTTGTCTCATCCTTGGCCAATGATATAATTGTCTCCAATCTGCATGCATCTTCTTGACTCTAGGATGTGTTGCATAAGGTGCCCTATGAGCCTCTTGTGTGATGAAAACTCGCAAGTCACCAGAGGATGGGACATAAATTTGTTCTCTATGGCGTAAAATCCCATCTAAATCTAGGGAATAGTTTGAATATTTACCCACAAGGGTACTTTGAGACCGAATGACCCGACTAAGCTCTGCATACCAAGCATCCTCATGCAAATGATGCAATATCTGATCCCTCAACTTAGTACCTTCTATCATAGAGTAGGCCCCATGGCATCTCCTACTCAAAGCATCAACAACCACATTCTCCTTCCCCTTGATGTAGTGGACATCAAAATCATACTCACATAGGAACTCCATCCACCTACGCTATCATGCATTCAGGTTCAGCTAAGAGAAGATATACTATAAGCTCTGATGATCTAAATGGAGCTCAAACTGATGACCCAAAAGAAAATTCTGCCATCTCACTAAAGCATGTACCACTATAGCTAATTCAAGGTCGTGAGTGGGATAACTGAGCTCATGAATCTTAAGTTTCCTAGACTCATATGTAATGGATCACCCATTCTGCATAAGAACTACTCCCAAACCATCTAAGGAAGCATCTATGCAAACAACAAAATCTGCTGAAGTATCAGGCACTGCTAGAATAGGAGCACTGGTAAGTGCCTTCTTGAGTTCCTGAAAGGCCCTCTCCCACTTCTCGGTCCACTCAAATTTTTTTCCCTTGCACTGAAGAGAAGCGATGGGATGAGCCACTCTAGAAAATCCCTCTACAAAACATCTATAATAACCTACCAATCCCATAAAGCTCCCGACCTCGGTCACTGAAGTAGATGCAGGCCAATCCATGATGGCTCAAATCTTAGATGGATCTACTGAGATTCCATCTCCTGAAATAACATGCCCAAGGTAATGAATGTCTATCCTATAGAAAGCACATTTGGACAAACTGCCATATAACTGATTGTCTCTAAGACACTGCAAGACCTATCTCAAGTGCTCTTCATGCTCCTCTTCATCCCATGAATAAATCAGTATATCATCAAGGAACACAACTAAAAACTTATCTAGGAAGGTGTAGAATACCCCATTCATAAGGCTCATGAAAACTATTGGAGCATTAGTGAGTCTGAAAGGTACAACTGTGAACTCATAATGTCCATATCTGGTACAAAATGTAGTCTTAGGAATGTCACTGTCAACAATCCATAGCTGGTGGTATCCTAACTTAAGATCAATCTTTGAAAACACTTTAGCACCCTTAAGCTGATCAAATAAATCATCAATCCTGGGGAGTGGATACCGATTCTTGATGGTAAGCTTATTAAACTATTGGTAATCCATACATAACCACAAGGATCCATCCTTCTTCTTAACGAAGATAACAAGTGCACCCCAAGGTGAAACACTAGGACAAATGTGACCCTTCTCCAAAAGTTCCTCTAGCTAAATCTTGAGCTCATTAAGCTCATTAGTGGTCATCTTGTAAGGTGCCCTCAAAACTAGAGTAGCTCTTAGAACAAGATCTATATGGAAATCTACTGCTCTACGAGGAGGCATGCCTAGAAGCTCAGTAGGAAATACATCTGCATACTCCTAAAGTATAGGATAATCATCAAGAGATGTTTCCCTTTCCTCCTCATCCTCTCTATCACTGATGGTAATGGAAAAAAGCTGGCATCCCTTCTGCATGCTCCACTTAAGCTACATGGCAAAGATCATACAAAGAGAGATGCCTCTTTGAATCCCGCAAATCACAATAGGTGTACCATTATCATCAAGGCACTCAATCCTCTTCTGTTGACAATCTAACTTAGCTCTGTGGGCATAAAGCCAATCCATACCAAGCACTATTTCATAAGAACCAAGAGGTGTGATACAAAGATCCACTGTAGTGATGAAATCACCAATTTGCACCTAGCTATCCTTCACTAAAGAGTTGAGTAACACTCTAGACCCTGATGCTAACTCCACTTCCCAACTAACTTTCTATCTTGCTGCCACAAGCCCGCAACGCTCCATAATAA